>CAUYLG010005814.1:0-63616 GCA_963573385.1 Cacajao melanocephalus | reverse complement strand
CAAATTGTTGGGTTTTATGCATTTTCCCACGGGGCCCGCCATTTTTTTTTTTTTTTTTTTTTTTTTTTTTTTTTTTTTTTTAAGGAGAGAGACAGATTCTCACTCAGTCACTCAGGCTGGAGTGCAGTGTGTAATGATAACTCATTGAAACCTGAATTCTGGGCTCAAGTGATCCCCCCACCTCAGCCTCCAGAGTAGCTAGAACTATAGTTGTGCACCACCACCACACCCACTAATTTTTTTTTTTTTTTTTTTTTTTTGTAGAGATGTGGTCTTACTATGTTACCCAGGCTGGCCTTGAACCCCTGGCCTCAAGTGATCCATTTCAGCCTCCCTAATTGCTGAATTACAGGTGGGAGCCACAGTGCCCAGCCCACTAACTATCCATTTTCTGCCCTTCTCTGCCTCGCTTTGTGCCTGGAAGTCTGAGGTCTATGTGGTGGACCACCCATGCTCCCTTGCTGGACGGCTTGGATTAAGTCAATGGGAGGCACCAGTGGGTGGTAAGAGGCTGGAAATAGACAAAGGTTGGAATATGTATTCCTCCCGTTTTCTTCCTGTGGTTCTCCACTATGAATCGCAGTGACTGTGTCCCTTTATGGTTATAGCTTCCATGGGGCAGACACTTTCCAGGGCTTCAGTTTTTAATTTGTTTAATTATTATTATTTTTACGGCTAGTCAAGTAAAGGAGTCGGAGTGGAGAAGGAACAGAAATCGTTAACTGGTTGTGATAAATTAGTTGTAAACACCACTGCACTTGGATCAGCACCAGGGCTCCAGTTTTTTGTGTGTGTTTTTTTTTTTTTTTTGAGATGGAGTTCCACTCTTGTTACCCAGGCTGGAGTGCAATGGTGCAATCTCAGCTCACCACAACCTTCGCCTCCCAGGTTCAAGCGATTCTCCTGCCTCAGCCTCCCAAGTAGCTGGGATTACAGGCATGCACCACCCAGCTAATTTTATATTTTTAGTAGAGATGGGGTTTCTCCACGTTGGTCAGGCTAGTCTCAAACTCCCGACCTCAGGTAATCCACCTGCCTTGGCCTCCCAAAGTGCTGGGATTACAGGCGTGAGCCACTGCATCCGGCCCAGGACTTTAGTTTTTAACCATACTCTGATAATAGCAATTTTTGACCCTGACTCTTGGCATTGGTGGTGATGTCTTCCACTGTTGTTGGTCCCTAGGTGCCTCACTTGGTTATCTTGACTCTGCCCTCACTGAACGAGTCATTTTTTCACTAAAAATCTCTTTTTTTTTTGGCCAGGTGCAGTGGCTCATGCCTGTAATCCCAGCACTTTGGGAGGCCAAGGCAAGTGGATCTCTTGAGGTCCAACATGGTGAAAGCCTGTCTCCACTAAAAATACAAAAATTAGCCAGGTGTGGCTACATGCGCCTGTAATCCCAGCTACTTGGGAGGATGAGGTAGGAGAATCGCTGGAACTCAGGAGGTAGTGACTGCAGTGAGCTGAGATCACATCATTGCACCTCAGCCTGGGTGACAGAGTGAGACTTCATCTCAAAAATTCTCTCTCTCTCTCTTTTTTTTTTTTTTTTGCAATTTTTGTTTTTTTAAGAGACAGAGTCTCATTATGTTGCTCAGACTCTAACTCCTAGGTTCAGGGAATCCTCCTGCCTCAGCCTCCTGAGTAGTGGGACTACAGGCAGACACCACCACATCCGGCTCAAAAATCTTCTTCTATTCCAGCTGTGTGTACCACCTGCCTCCCAGCATGTCTGAGACTTATAGTACCCACATGAATCCCGGAAGCATACCTGGTGTAAGCTGAGTGAGAGAAATACTCATTGACTTGTTATAGTCTACATTTTGTGATATTTTTCTTTCTTTCGCCTCATCTGGATGTCTTTTTGAACGTTATACCCTTCAAACAGGCATGAGATGACAAGGCTGATATCTCCTGCTCATCTAGGGTAGGTCGATAAGCAAATGTCTTTTGTAAGCCCTGTGCCTCCTGGAGAGAGGTACTTTGCCTGCTTCATGATTGATTGATTGGTAAACTATTGACTGAAAGACACATCCTTTTCATTGAAAACATTATAATTACTTTCTTATAATTGGCAAAGAGTGCCATAGTTGTTATCCTGAAGAGGATATGGTTTATTTTTAAACTATAGATGAATCTGAGTTTTAAAAATCGCCACTGTCTGGGCAACGGCCTTGAGTAAACATGCCCCAGCTGCATCCGTCTGAACTGCTTCTGAGTGGAAGGCTGACGGGGAAAAATACTTTATATTTGTACCACTCGATACGTGTTTCTACCCTCTCCCAAATTATCACGTTTGCTCATTACAGCAACTTGTCAAGACAAGCAGAGTTGATATTTTTATTTCCATTTTATAGGCTTCATTCATCAAACATTTATTGATCCTCTTTCATATACCTGGCCCTCTGCTAGGCACTGGTGATACCGAGAAGATGATAATATAATTCCTGTCCTCAATACAGTGTAGTGGGAGATGCGGACACAGCAACCAACAAAAGTGTGGTGTGGTGACAGTGTGCAGGTGGTAAGAGTGAAATGCCATGGGTGCCAGGGGGAGGCAGTAACGAAAGGGGTGGGGAAAGGACGTGTCATTGAGTGCCTGCCAAGTGCCAGGTACTGGGCTAGGGCCCTGCCCTGCTACTGCAAGTGTGATCCATGGACCACCAGCAGCTGCATCACCTGGGAGCTTGTTAGAAATGCCCCACCCCAGACCCACTGATTGAGAATCTGCATCTGAGCAAAATATTCAGGACGTATTTATGCACATTAAAGTTTGAGAAGCAGTGGGCTAGGTGGTACACAGATTTCCTTTATTTTATTATTGTTATTATTATTATTTGAGACAGAGTCTTGCTCTGTCGCCAGGCTGGAGTGCAGTGGCTTGATCTCTGCTCACTGCAACCTCCAACTCCCTGGTTCAAGCAATTCTCCTGCCTCAGCCTCCTGAGTAGCTGGGATTACAGGCGAGTGCTACTACGCCCAGCTAATTTTTGTATTTTAGTAGAGATGGGGGTTCACCATGTTGGCCAGGGTGGTCGTGATCTCCTGACCTCATGATCCACCAGCCTTGGCCTCCCAAAGCACTGGGATTACAGGTGTGAGCCACTGTACCCAGCCAGCTATTATTATTTTTGAGATGGAGTTTTGCACTTGTCACCCAGGCTGGAGGGCAATGGCATGATCTCAGCTCACTGCACCCTCTGCCTCCTGGGTTCAAGCGATTCTCCTGCCTCAGCCTCCTGAGTAGTTGGGACTATACGCGCGTGCCACCACGCCCAGCTATTTTTGTGTTTTCAGTAGAGACGGGGTTTCATCATGTTGGCCAGGATTGTCTCAATCTCTTGACCTCATGATCTGCCTGCCTCGGCCTCCCAAAGGGTTGGGATTACAGGTGTGAGCCATTGCATCCGGCCTATTGCTATTATTTTTAGAGACAGAGTCTTGCTCTGTCAACCATACTGGAGTGCAGTAGTGCCATCATTGTTCACTGCAGCCTCCAATTTCAGGGCTCAAGCAATCCTCCTGACTCAGCCTCCTGAATAGCTGGGACTATAGGCACGTGCCACCATGCCCAACGAAGTTTTTAAAGAAATTTTTTTTTGGTGGAGACAGGGCCTCTCTATGTTGCCAAGGCTGGTCTCAAACTCCTAGCCTCGAGTGATCCTCCTGCCTTGGCCTCCCAAAGTGCTGAGATTATAGGGCTGAGTCATGGTGCCCAGCTGATGTATAGATTTTGTTTAATTCAAAACCTGGTGAGGGAGCTGTGATTATCATCACGTAGGATAGGAGATGGAGTCAGAATTCTTTCCATGTCACATAGCTATGTCGTGAAGCTGGAATTTGAACTCAGGCCTGATAGACTCCCAGGCTCCATTCACTACTCCAGGCGGCTCCTTCCTCTCTGAGTACCACAAGGAAGCTTCACAGAGGAGAAGGTGTCTGAGCTAGGCTTGCAAAGACCTGGTCAGGAGGAAGGAGGGCGTTCCCATCAATATACCCCTTGAGCAAATGCTTGGAATGGCAATGGAATAGGGCCTGCCATTCGGAGTGGTAGGAAATAAGGTGAGTGAAGAGGATTGCAATCAAATTATAAAGGGCCTTGAATGCCAGAAAGGAAGTTGAATTTCTCCTGGGAGTGGATTGTGCAACCTGCTGTGAATTGTAATCATGGGCAGACTGCTTGTGTTTGACACCCAGCCCCTTTACTCACAGGCTGTGCTGTAGGTTGGGTTCTTTGCAGGCAGACACCAAAACAGATTTGGAGTGTAAGATGCTTATTAGGAATTAACAGCTATGAGAGGAAGAAGGAAGAAGCAGCGTTGGGCAAAGGAAGTCAAACAGCAGGCCCAACAAAGTCTTGGCCAACCTGATGGAATCTTCTGGAAGGAGTATGGCCTGCCAGGGTTGACCTGTATCGGGCTGAAATGACCAGGCCTTTATAACCCTACCTTGCTCCATTACCCAGGTGGGGCCAGGCCTCAGGTGATGTCTGCAGCAGGGGAGACCCTGCGGGAGGAAGCTGTCTGCTCACTGCACTCCCCATAGATGGGTGGTTGAGTCCCCCTTGCATGGTGCTCTGAGCAGTGCATCTCGGTGTCTACCACAGGCGGTCTGCTTACTTCTGTGTCTCTGTCTCTTCAGTGGGAAATGGAAATAGTAGTAGATCCCTTGCAGGGCAATTGGAAGATTATGTGCCTATCTAACCCAAAGGATACGAGGTCTTGTTATTCTCTGCCCTGATGAAGAATTCACTATATACTTTCTACTTTGAAAGCACTTGGATTTTGAAAATCCCTCACCGTGGCCCAAGAAATAGAAGAGAGTCATGCCCGTCCCTCCCACCCTAGCTGGCTGCCTTGGATACCTTCCCTTCCTCACAATGCTTTGTTGTTGTGAGATTATTGTTTGCCAATTATTGAGTCAATTTGATTGAGTCAAGCTGTGCTGGACAAAAGGAAAGATTGGAAGAATTTAATGAAGGAAAATGACATGTCAGATCAGTGGCTTAAAAGATAATGTAAGCTGGGCTGGGCATGGTGGCATGCACCTGTAGTCCCAGCTACTCAGAAGGCCAAGACGGGAGGATTGCCTGAGCCCAGGAGTTCAAGGCCATAGCTATGATCACACCTGTGAATACCCACTGTACTCGAGCCTGGGCAACATAGCAAGATCCCATCTCAAAACGAAACAAAAAGATAGTGTAAGTTGAATCAGGAAGGATGAGCTAAGGGGTGTGTTATTAGGGTATAGGCTAAACCTTTTAACATTGAGATTCAAAATAAGGTGCAAACAAGAGTGTCATGTAACAGTGTAGAAGCGAGTGGTCAAGAACCCACTGAGGGGCCCAGGTTTCTTTCACCTTATTGCTCTGCTATCTCTTAGCAGAGTAGCTCTCATTATGCAGTTGCTGGGGCAGCAGCATCAGCATCATCCGAGAACTTATTAGTAATGCAAATTTTCAGGTCTCACCCCAATCCTAGCAAATCAGAAACTCTAGGGGAGGGGCCCAGCAATCTGTATTTTTTCCCTGGGTGTTGCCATGGCAATGGTAAACTGACATGAGCAATCTGTATTTCAACAAGCCCTCCAGGTGATTTTTTTTTTTTTTTGAGACAGAGTCTTGCTCTGTTGCCCAGGCTGCAGTACACTGGCGCAATCTCTGCTCACTGAAACTTCCACCTCCTGGGTTCAAGCGATTCTTCTGCCTCAGCCTCCCAAGTAGCTGGGACTACAGGTGCCTGCCACCACGCCCGGCTAATTTTTTGTATTTTTAGTAGTGACGAGGTTTCACTATGTTGGCCAAGCTAGACTCAAACTCCTGACCTCAGGTGATCTGCCCACCTCGGCCTCCCAAAGCGCTGGGATTACAGGAGTGAGCCACCGCACCCAGCCGCCTCCAGGTGATTTTGATGCACACTCAAGTTTGAGAAACACTGACCCAGGATTTTGTCCTCATCTGTCATGTTAGAGTTATGGAAGCAGCCCGTGGAGAGGCAGAAAGAAAGGAAGAAGAGAAAGGAAGAAAAAAACCATTTCCTGTTTCCACAAAGTGCCTGGAAGTTGAGTGTATCACTTCTGCTCACATCCTTCTGATTGGAACCTAGTGATGTGGCCATGTGCTCCTGTGGCTTGCCTAGCTGTAAGGAACCTTGGGGAATGTAATCGCTAGCTGGGAAGCCTTCTTTACCACTAAAACTGGTCTCCTGTACTAAAAGGAAAATCAAAGGAATGAATACTGGCAGAAAAATAACAGCCTCAGCCAGGCGCGGTGGCTCACGCCTGTAATCCCAGCACTTTGGGAGGCTGAGGTGGGCGGATCATGAGGTCAGGGGTTTGAGACCACCCTGGCCAATGTGGTGAATCCCCGTCTCTACTAAAAATACAAACATTAGCCGGGCGTGGTGGCAGGCACCTGTAGTCCCAGCTACTCAAGAGGCTGAGGCAGGAGAATCGCTTGAACCCAAGAGGTGGAGGTTGCAGTGAGCTGAGAGCACGCCACTGTACTGCAGCCTGGGCGACAGAGCAAGACATCATCTCAAAAAAAAAAAAAAAAGAAAGAAAATTAACGGCTCTGCCACCGTTGTAATAGACTAAGCCAGACAAAAGGTGAAGGACAGAACTAAAGCAGCAGATGTATGCCAGAGAGGAAGGGATGGACTTCAGAAATCAATTCTGTTCCGATGGCTGCTTTGATCTTGTGGTGAGGGAGAGGAAGGAGAAGCGGACAACTCCTAGGTTTCTCGACAACTGGATGGTGATGGTGTTAACTGGTAGACAGTCTGTATTTTTATTTTGTTTGTTTGTTTATTTATTTATGACAAGGTCTCGCTCTGTCACCCAGGCTGGCATGCAGTGGTGTGATCATAGCTCACTGTAGTTTTGAACTTCTGGGTTCAAGTGATCTTCCCACCTCACCCTCACCCTATAGAGTAGCTGGGACTATAGGCGTGTGCTGCCATGCCTGGCTAATTTTACTTTTTCAGTATAGATGAAGTCACTATGTTGCCCAGACCGGTTTCAAGCTCTTGGCCTCAAATGATCCTCTTGACTTGGTGTCCCAAAGTGCTGGGATTACAAGTGTTAGCCATCATGCCTGGCCTGTAGTAGAGATTCTAGATGAAGAGAGAAGAATATGAGCTTAGTACTAGACTTCACAAGTCTGAATTGACTGAAGAATTTCCAGGTAGGGCCAGGTGCGGTGGCTCACGCCTGTAATCCCAGCATTTGGGAAACCGAGGTGGGAGGACTACCTGAGGTCAGGAGTTCAAGACCAGCCTGGCCAACATGGTGAACCCCATTTCTACTAAAAGTACAACAACAAAACAATTAGCCGGACATGGTAGTGTGCATCTGTAATCCCAGCTACTCGAGAGGCTGAGGCAAGAGAATCACTTGAACCCAGGAGGTGGAGTTTGCAATAAGCCGAGATTGCACCACTGCACTCCAGCCTGGGCAACAGAGTGAGATTCCATGTCAAAAAAAAAAAAAAAAATGAAAGAAGGAAAGGATGGAAGGAAGGAAGGAAGGAAGGAGGGAGGGAAGGAGGGAGGGAGAGAGACAGAGAGAGAGAGAGAGAGACAGAAAGAAAGAAAGAAAGAAAAGAAGGAAGGAAGGAAAGAAAGAAAGAAGAAAGAAAGAAAAAAAGAAAGAAAGAAAAGAAGGAAGGAAAGAAAGAAAGAAGAAAGAAAGAAAGAAAAAAAGAAAGAAAGAAGAAAGAAAGAAAGAAAGAAAGAAAGAAAGAAAGAAAGAAAGAAAGAAAGAAAGAAAATTCATGTAGGAATGTCCAATCCTGTTGGTAGTTGCAATACCTGTCCAAGGACCCTGAAAATGGTTGAACGAAGATGGAGACAGAGATTTAGAAAACATCATGGTCGTCAGAGTTTGGATGTGAACAGGATCGCCAGAGTGTCAGATGGGAAGAGGGAGTACTGCACTTGAGAGGTGAGCACTGATAGAGAAACAAATGAAGCAGCTGAGAACGAGGGGTCAGAGTAGCTGGGAGAGCCAGAGAACACAAGGTGAGAGAAGTCAGTGGAAGAAGCAAGGCACTCAAGGTCAGGGTGGGTACCAGTGTCAGATGCTGCAGAGGTGACACATAGGACAAGCACTCAGGAAGGTCTTTGGCAACAAGTGAGAAAAACTGAGACCCAGACAGCTTATGGAACATGCCCAGGGTTCCACAGCTAGTAGGTGGCAAAGCCAGGGCTAGCCCTGTCTTCTGGCTTTAGTCTTTCCATCAGAAGCTGCCAAGGAGCCCCTGGTTGCTCTTCTCAGACCTCTGTGCCTATGCAGGAGCCCTTAGCATTGTCTCCCACACCAGGCTGGGCTAGAGCTGCTTCCTGCTTAGAGTCTGTGTGTTTGTAGGGCTTGTTTCTAAAATTACCAGGGATCTGTCTTCCTCCTATTTGCTTGAGTAGACCCACCCTGAGTCTAATTGACATACCAGGTGGGTTTATGGGCTTCTCCTTCCTCCCGAGCATCCCACAGCCACGTTGCCTATTGTCTTTGTGGCAAGTCTTGTTCGGCAGCCCAGCTTCAGAGCAATGTAAGTGGTTGCTGTTATACCCTTCTGCCCACCATGTGCTGGGAAGAGAAGCATCATGACTAAAAGGCATGACTCATGTTCAGATCCATGGCACTGCTGATCCCACTTCTGTGCATTTTAAAGTACAAACAGCTGGATATTGCTGAAAATGGCTCAGGGGGTCAAGGACAAATTCCACCAATGTGACTTCATTCTCCAGGCTGCCTTTTTACCTGGAGGTTGATCTTGGACTTGGGACTATGTAAGGTTGCTTATCTTCAAAGTGCTCAGCTTGGCTTTGTAATTCTATACTCCTAAATCTTTGACAACTGTGTACCAACAAGCTTTCAAGGTAACTGAAGCCAATGGCTGCCTTCAGCCCTCCATTACTGGTGAATGTTTTTGCCTGTTGGAAGGATGTTGCAGATACAGGCAGACTCCCACCATCCACCAACGGCCTTATTGTCAATCCATGGTCGTGTGCTGACTGCAAAGTGGTCCGAGTTTTTTGCATATCTCGTGAAATCACTATGGGAACACAGCCATTATGATACAGCAGTTCCTGTCTTGAGGACTTTTGATAGTTTATTTCTTATGGTTGCATTTCCTATTGATACAAAAGAGACTCCTGGTAACCAAAAATAAATATAACCAGAAATTTTAGATTCCTTGTTTCATATATGAGCATGATTTTGTAATGTAAATTGAATAAGCCCGGATCTATTATGCAACTATATCCTCTCCGAACAAGTGAGTCACAGAAGCCTCCGTGGCACTGACACGTGGATGACCTTGAGAAGTTAGCGATTACCTGTGATGTCGAACAAACGAGGCTGGTAGCTGCCAGCAGAAACTAGGTATGACTACTTCTAGTAAATACCACTACTCTCTCTAAAATGTAAACTAAATCAGCTCACACCTTATTTTGTGCTGCTACCACTAGAATCCAAGCCACCATGGCATTATCACTAACCTGGACTACTAACCCACCTTCCTGCTTTCACTCTGACCCCCTGCATTCATTTTCCCAGTTGAAGCTAGTGTCGTGTACTTGCTCTTGTCGCCCACGCTGGAGTGCAGTGGCATGATCTCGGCTCACTGCAGCCTCCATCTCCTGGGTTCAAGCGATTCTCTTGCCTCAACCTCCCAAGTGGCTGTGATTACCAGTGCACACCACCACAGCCAGCTACTTTTTGTACTTTTAGTAGAGACAGGGTTTCACCATGTTGGCCAGGGTGGTCTTGAACTCTTGACCTCGTGATCCGCCCACCTCGTCCTCCCAAAGTGCTGGGATTACAGGTGTGAGCCACCTCGCCTGGCTAGTATCATCTTATAAGTAAATCAGATCATATAATTCATCTGCTTACAACTCATCTGCTTTCCATCTCACCGCAGGATAAAATCTGAACTCCTTACTATGGTCTGTGAGACCCTCTGTGATCTGGCTTGCCTGACTCTCTGGTCTCATGACATTACCGCTCCCCTCCCTCTTGTGATGATCTGTCCACACTGACCTCGCTGTTTCTTGTGCACAGCCCACCATGTGCACACATGCAGGTTGTGCACTGCATAACTCCAAGAAAGGCATTCAGTATGCTGCAAGGTGAATGATGCCCTTGGAAGCATGTAGTGTGGTGATCCTGCTCACACATGCCCAGTTTTTTCCTAACACAAAGCCTTGGCACTTGCTAGCCTTTCTGTCTGGACATTCATCTGCAGATTTTTTGCAAGGCTGGCTTTTTCTTGTCATTCCCTTGACACATATTCCACCAAACACTATTCTATTCCAGGTAGGCTCCATACCAGTCCGCACCAGCGATATACTTTGCAGGGCCCAGTGCAAAATGAAAATCAGGGCCCTTTGGTCAAAAAGTATTAAGAATTTCAAGCTGGTGACAGCAGAGCTTTAAACTAAGCATGGGGCCCTTCTCAGTGTGGGGCCCGGTGGGACAACATCGGTCACACTTCCATCAAGTTGTCACTGGCCTCAGACTCAGCTTAAGTGTCACTTTTCCAGAGGGATCCTTCCTTCCCAACCACTTCAACCAAAGGAACCTTCTGATCACTTTGTGAAGACAACAGCTAAGGACTCTCTTTCCTTTCCCTCTGAAATCACAGCATTTAAAATTACAAATAAAATGACAATCCATGGGTGATTCAATTGCACTGTTTTTAGGCAGAATATCTAATCAACTTAAAAGGTTTTGTGTTTCTCTTTAATGAGGTCTTGCATAGGTTCTCATTTTTCTATAAATTTGCCTTGAAGGCAATGACAGGCTTAGTAAGCTAAGAACTTTGGAGTACAAAGATCAAAAAGGACCAATCACAATGTTATAAATTTTAAAACGGTACTATGATTGGATTTTTTAAAATAAAAAACAATCCTGTATTCTGTGGAGCTAAGGATTTCGCATGTATTCATGAACTCAATTGTATTTTAAAGTTTAGTAGAAATGGGCACAATTAATAACTGGCTGATGTATATTTGCCTCTGCCTTTGGAAGTTAAAGTTTTTTTTTTTTATGAACTAAAACAAAATTTCTTAAGTTTAATTTCATCCTTGAAAAGTCAAAGTTTTGTTGTTTTGGCACATTGTCAAGTTTTTAAAATTTAAAATACAGTTAGTTCAAAATATATTCACAGCTTTCATTCATGAGACATTTATAAATATTGGGTTATAAAGTTCTACATTTAGTATTTGACTTAGAAAGAAAGGATGCCTATAACAGCTTCTTTACATATAAGATCTTCTCAGTTATGGGTTTCTCATCCTCCTAGGAATCCAATATTCTTAGTCTAAATAACAACAGGAGAGGCAAAAGGTTTAAGGCTCTGTGACAGTGAGATAAGGCAAGAACGTGTCTTTCTCCAAGGGAGTGCCACAGCTGCCAGCTCTCCTGAAGCTGTCTGGGGGATCAGATACGGTTTCTGTAGTGGATTACTTTTGGGGTAGTGCCAAGAGCTAAGTAGTTGTAAAAATGCAAACACCCTGAAAGCACTCGTAACCAACCATGGAAGAAAAACACCTTTCTGCCGCA
Organism: Cacajao melanocephalus; assembly: GCA_963573385.1. Lineage (NCBI taxonomy): Eukaryota > Metazoa > Chordata > Mammalia > Primates > Pitheciidae > Cacajao > Cacajao melanocephalus. The sequence continues at coordinate 52,053 of CAUYLG010005814.1, read as the reverse complement.
ATTTTTGCTAATTTTGTAAGCGACTTAAAAAAAAAAAAAGAAAGGAGAAAGAAACAATCCAAGGAATGACGTGTATTTACATTTGTGTAACGTAAAGAACAAAAACCAAAGGTAAATGCCCAGACTAATTTACGATGTAAGCAAACTCTGACTTCACCCCACTGGCTCTCTGAAAATTAGCTTACTCACCCACTGGCTCTCTGAAAAGGAGCTGATAAACTCATTTATATTAAGGTATAAAGGACCGATAAGGATTAATCAATCATATTCTACAGGAGTATTTGCTTTAGAGCAGGGAAAAAGCATCTTTGCCGAAGAGCTGAAAGTTTTAGTGGCAGAATTTCTGCAAAGCTCGAAAGTGAACCACAGACAAATTATTCTGCCTTGAGAAAACTGTCAATATTTGCTGCTCCCTTTTCATCTCCTCCCATTCTCTTTCTCAATATTTTGTTTTGGAATAATTTTTGATTTATAGAAAAGTTGGAAGGGTAATTCAAAGAACACCTCTATACTCCTGACCGAGTTTCTCCTAATGTTAACATTTTCTGTTACAATGGCACATTTATTTGTTAAAACCAAGAAACTACAATTGAGACATTATCAGGAGGCATTTGAACCAGAACAACTCCACCTTGAATAGGGGCTGGGTAAAATGAGGCTGAGACCTACTGGGCTACATTCCCAGGAGGTTAAGGCATGGACAGGAGGTTGGCACAAGATACAGGTCATAAAGACCTTGCTAATAAAACAAGTTGCAGTAAAGAAGCCAGCTAAAACCCACCAAAACCAAGATGGCCATGAGAGTGACCTCTGGTCGTCCTCACTGCTACACTCCCACCCACCAGCACATGACGTTTACAAATGCCATGACAACAACAGGAAGTTACCCTATATGGTTTAAAAAGGGGAGACATGAATAATCCACACCTTGTTTAGTATATAATTTTTAAAAAACCATAAAAATAGGCAACAAGCCCAGCCTGGCCAACAGGATGAAACCCCGTCTCTATTAAAAATACAAAAAAGAGCTGGGTGTGATGGCAGCTGCCTATAGTCCCAGCTACTCTGGGGGCTGAGGCACAAGAATCGCTTGACCTCTGGAGGCTGAAGTTGCCGTGAGCCAATATTGCACCACTGCACTCCAGCCTGGGGAACAGAGCGAGACTCTGTCTCAAAAAAAAAAAATTATAAAAACTTCAATGGTTATTGTGAAGATCAGAAGAATTAATATTGATAAAATGACCATACTACCCAAAGCAATCTACAGACTCAATACAATCTCTGTCAAAATACCGATGACATTCCTCACAGAAACAGAAAGAAAAAAAATCCTAAAATTTGACAAAAGACCCAAAATAGCCAAAGAACTCCTAAGCAAAAACAACAAAAGCTGGAGGCATCACATTACCAAACCAGACTACCAAATATGCTACAAAGCTGTAGTAAACTAAAACAGCGTGGTATTGGCATAAAAATAGACACATAGACCACTGCAACAGAATAGAGAACCCAGAAATCAATCCATATATCTATAGCCAACTGTTTTTTTTTTTTTTTTTTTTTTTTTAACACAGAGTCTCACTCTGTTGCCCAGGCTAGAGTGCAGTGGTGTGATCTTGGCTCACTGCAGCCTCTGCCTCCTGGGTTCAAGTGATTCTCCTGCCTCAACCTCCTAAGTAGCTGGGATTACAGGCATGCGCCACCATGTCTAGCTAATTTTTGTATTTTTAGTAGGGGTGGGGTTTCACAGTGTTGGCCAAGCTGGTCTCGAAATCCTGACCTCAAGTGATCTGCCTGCTCAGCCTTCCAAAATGCTAGGATTACAGAAGTGAGCCATCACACCCAGCCACCAACTAATTTTTGATAAAGGTGCCAAGAACATACATTTGGGAAAGGACAGTCTCTGATAAATGGTGCTGGGGAAATTGGATATCCATATGTAGAAGAATGAAACTAGACCCCCACCTCTCACCCTATACAAAAATCAACTCCAAATTGATCAAATATTCAAAATGTAAGACCCAAAACTCTGACTTTCTAGAAGAAAATATAGGAGAAACAATTCAGAAAATTGGTCTGGGAAAAGATCTTATGAATATGCCCTCAAAACCAAACAACAAAAGATAAAATAAACAAATGTGACTATTTCAAACTAGAAAGCTTCCACATAGCAAGGAAATAATCAACAGAGAAAAAAGATGACCTACTGATTGGGAGAAAATATTTTCAAACCATTCATCTGACAGGGGATTAATATCCAGGATATATAAGGAACTCAATCATTTCAACATAAAAAAAAAAGAAATCTGATTAAAAAATGGGCAAATGATCTGAACAGGCATTTCTCAAAAGAATATATACAAATTGTTGAAAAACGCGAGCTTTGAATGAAGAGACCTTTCAAATAGGCTTTGTGTGAGCAACATGGCTGTTTATTCACCTGGGTGCAGGTGAGCTATGGCTGAAAAGGGCATTAGCAAAGGGTAGTGGGATAGGAGTTGGTTTTATAGGTTTGGGTAGTTTTCTGGGGGTCAGGGGTGTTGCAGAGTAAGTTCAGTTAAGTGGTAGGGGGTAGGGGCAAGTGAGTATACACGACCACAGGTTCAGCTACAATGGCAGGGTTGGGTGAGAGGTATTTACATTAACTTAAGAACTGTTAAAATGGCAGGGTTGGGTGAGGGGCTTGTCCGGGGAAGCTCTGCCACTGGGCAATTAGGGACAATGGCGAACGTAGGTGGGAGGTGGGAGACATCAGCCGAGGCAAGCAGGACTTCAGATTTTCAGGCTCCAGGCTTGCATATGGAGACCTGACACAAATGGCCAAGAAATGTATGAAAAAATGCTCAATATTGAGCTGGGCTTGGTGGCTCACACCTGTAATCCCATGACTTTGGGAGGCCAAGGCAGGTGGTTCATCTGAGGTGAGGAGTTTGAGACCAGCTTGACCAACATGGTGAAAGGCCATCTCTACTAAATACAAAAAATTACCTGGGTGTGGTGGCAGACACCTGTAATCCCAGCCACTTGGGAGGCAGAGGAAGGAGAATTGCTTGAACCTGGGAGGGAGAGGTTGCAGTGAGCTGAGATTGTGCCACTGCACTCCAGCCTAGGCAACAAGAACAAAACTGTGTCTCAAAAAAAAAAAAAAAAAGCTTAACATCAGTAATCATCAGGGAAATGCAAACCAAAATCACAATGAGGTGTCATCTGGCTCCAGTTAGGATGGCTATTACCAAAAAGACAAAAAAATAACAAACACTGTTGAGGGTGTGGAGAAAGGCAACTCTCATACATTGTTGGTGGGAATGTAACTAGTGTAGCCACTGTGGAGAACAGAGTGGAGGTTCCTTAAAAAAAACACAAATAAAACTACCATATGTTCCAGCAGTTGTACTACTGGGCATTTATCCAAAGGAAAGGAAATCAGTATATCAAAGAGACATCTTCACCCCCATGTTTACTGCAGCACTAGTCACCATAGTCAAGTTATGGAATCAATCTAGGTGTCCAACAACAGAGGAATGGATAAAGAAAATGTAGTGTGTACATATTCATATATTTTTTTCTTTTTCTTTCCTTTTTATTTTTGAGATGAAGTTTTGCTCTTGTTACCCAGGCTGGAGTGTAATGGCACTATCTCAGCTCACTGCAACCTCCCACCTCCAGGGTTCAAGTGATTCTCCTGCCTCAGCCTCCTGAATAGCTGGCATTACAGGTGCCTGCCACCATGCCCAGCTAATTTTGTATTTTTAGTAGAGACGAGGTTTCACCATGTTGGCCAGGCTGGTCTTGAACTCCTGACCTCAGATGATCTGCCCCTCTCAGCCTCCTAAAGTGCTGAGATTACAGGTATGAGTCACCATGCCCAGGGTGTATGTATATGTTTATAATTTATTATTTATAATTTATTGATTTATTTTTATTATTTTTATTAATTTATTTAAAACTAATAGTTTATTATATATAATTATATATAAAACATTATACATATAATGGAATACTGTTCAGCCCTAAAAAAGAATGAAATTCTGTCATTTGTAGCAACCTGGATAGAACTGGAGGACATTATGTTACATGAGCAAGCAAGGAACAGACAATTAAACACCACATGTTCCCACTAATACGTGGAAGCTAAGAAAAGTTGATCTCATAGAAGTAAAAAGTACAACAGGGTATACTAGAGGCTTGGAAATGTAGCAATCCATAGTGCTATAGTATGACTATCATTCACAACAATATATTATATAGTTTCTTTCTCTCTCTCTCTTTTTTTTTTGAGATGGAGTCTTGCTCTTGTTGCCCAGGCTAGAGGCAATGGCATGATCTCGGCTCACCACGACCTCTGCCTCCTGGGTTCAAGCGATTCTCCTGCCTCAGCCCCCCAAGTAGCTAGGATTACAGGCATGCACCACCTCGCCTGTCTAATTTTGTATTTTTAGTAGAGACAGGTTTCTCCATGTTGGTCAGGCTGTTGTCAAACTCCTGACCTCAGGTGATCTGCCTGCCTCAGCCTCCCAAAGTGCTGGGATTACACGTGAGCCACCATGCCCAGCCTACACAGTTTCAAATACCTAGAAGGAGGATACTGAATGTTCCCAACAAAAAGAAATAATATCTGAGGCGATGGATATGCTAATGACCCTAATCTAATCACTGTACATTTTATGTATTGTAACATCACTATGTACCTCCCACTGTTCCCACTCTTAGTCTCATTTCACCCTGCCTTCCTGAGTCTCTATCCTCCCCTTCAACCAAATGGACCTGTGGGAAGCTTTCTTCACAACACATAATGAGCCCAATAGCTAATTCTTATGGAGGGTGCATACTGTGCTAGTCACTATTCAGAGCACTTTACACATGACAGTTTGATCCTCACAATAGCTCTGTAACATAGGTACTAATATTAGCCCCATTTTACAGATGAGGATATTGAGGCACAGAGAGGTTAAGTAACTTGCCCAAGGTCACCCGGTTAGTGTGAGAGCCAGAATCAGAATCCAGACAGTTTGGTTGTAGACTCCCTGCCTTTGAGCTCTGGTCTGGATTACATCTCCAGTATAATTTCTGTTCTCCTGCATCTGAGCTTCCCTAAAGGCCCTGCCCTCTCCTGTGCAAATCCTTTTCACACATCTCAATAAAATCCAACCCAGTCAAATGCAAGTTAAATAACACAACAGCAATCACTATAAGGTGAGCAAAGACTTTTTGAACAACAAACTTCTGTGACTGGTGCTGGGCCTGGTGGTTCCCATTTAATTTCCACAACAATCCTGTAAGACAGAGGTCTCCAGCATTTTGACACCAGGGGCCAGTTTTATGGAAGACAATTTTTTCATGGACAGAGTGGAAGTGGTTTTGGGATGAAACTGCTCCACCTCAGATCATCAGGCATTAGATTTTCACAAGGAGAGCACAACCTAGATCCCATACATGCACCGTTCACAACAGAGTTTGTGCTTCTATGAGAATCTAATGCCACTGCTGATCTCACAGGCAGTGGAGCTCAGGTGGCTATGCTCGTTTGCCCTGTTACTCACTTCCTGCTCTGCAGCCTGGTTCCTAACAGGCCACAGGCAGAGACTGTTCTGTGGCCCAAGGGTAGGGGACCCTTGCTATGAGGTTTTTATAAATGGGGAAATTGAGTCTCAAAGACATTAAGTAACTGACTCAAGGACTGAGACGCCCATGCAAAACCTAACCTCTCCACTGTATAGCTTGGTCTCAAATTCCTTCTCCTCACTGAAGCCTTCCTCCCCACCCCAACAAGTGCACATTTGTCCCTGCTCAGCACTGACCACACTCTTTTTTTTTTTTTTTTCTTTTTTGAGACAGGGTCTTACTCTATTGCCCAGGCTAGAGTGCAGTGGTGTGATCACGGCTCACTGCAGCCTCAACCTCCTGGGCTCAAGTGATCCTCCTGCCTAGGCCTCCCAAAGTATTGTGATTACAGGCATGAACCACTGCACCCAGCCCACTCATTCCTTTTTTAATGAGCTTTGATTCTTCTGCAGTTTATCAGATATTCTCCCAGTGCCTTCTGTCTGGCATTTTGAATTCTGCCTTCAGTAGCTGGACACGACAAGTCTAACCACTTTCTTAGGACAGCCCTTCACCTGCTTGGGGCAGCTATTATTGTGTTTCCTCCAGGGAGTGTCCCCAGAACCTGAGGATCCTCAGTCCCTCCAGCTGTTTCCTGAATGACTCGGTTTCAGTGCCTAACACCCTGCTGGCTGCCCTGCTTTGAATGAACTGTACTTGATCTCAAGAACAGAACATTTGACTCTACAGTGTAAAGTTGTAGGTTATGGGTACATCACTGTAGAATATTCTAGATTATTTCTCCCTGAATATGGACCCAGTAGCTTTACAAAGACAAAACATGTTTTGTTTATTTGCTTGTTTGTTTTGAGACGGAGTCTCGCTCTGTCACCCAGGCTGTAGAGTGGTGGCGCGATCTCAGCTCACTGCAACCTCTGCCTTCTGGATTCGAGCAATTCTCCTGCCTCAGCCTCCTGTGTAGCTGGAACTACAGGTGCATGCAGACACACCTGACTAACTTTTTGTATTTTAGTAAAGAGGGAGTTTCACCGTGTTGGCCACAAACTCCTGAGCTTATGCAATCCTCCCGCCTCGGCCTCCCAAAGTGCTGGGATTACAGGCATGAGCCACCACGCCTGGCCAACAAAACATGTTTTTCAGCTCTATCCTAACCAGATTTCAGTCCTAAGTGTGGGGAGCCACACTACGTGCTTTATAACCTGGAAGCTAGGCTGAAAAACTGGTGCCAGTGGAGGGGGAGGACTTTCCTTCCTCAAGGGCTTCTATTCAGTGGGAGTTCCTAGCTAGAGGCTGGCCAGGGAGGCCAAGGGGAAGAGAGGCAGTGAAGGAGGAGCCTGTACTTGCTGGTCGCTAGCAGTCTCAGCAGGAGAGGGTAGGGCACAGAGTTGGGAAAGGCGGCCAAAGCCAAATAGCTTACTGTCATTTTGATTTGTCCACTTGACTTCTTTTCTTATGAGGGAAGTTAAGTATCTTTTTAGATATATAAAAATACCTTTTTTTCTCTTTTTTTTAAGACAGAGCCTCAATCTGTTGCCCAGGCTGGAGTACAGTGGCACAATCTCAGCTCATTGCAACCTGTGCCACCCAGGTTCAAGCAATTCTCCTGCCTCAGCCTCCCAAGAAGCTGGGATTACAGACACCTGCCACCTGCCCCGCTAATTTTTTGTATTTTTAGTAGAGATGGGGTTACAACATGTTGGCCAGTCTGGTCTCAAACTCCTGACCTCAGGTGATCCACCTGCCTCAGCCTCCAAAAGTGCTGGGATTACAGGCGTGAGCCACGTGCCGGCCTAGAAGATTTTTATATATTAAGGAAATTAACTCCTTGTGTTATACAGTATGAATGCATTTTTCCAGTTTGTCATTTATTCACTTAATGTTTTATTTTAATTTTTTTAATGTTTTATTTAATTAATTAATTAATTAATTTATTTATTTCTTTATTTGAGACAGTGTCTCACTCTGTTGCCCAGGCTGGAGTGCAGTGGTGCAATCTCAGGTCACTGCAACCTCCGCTTTCCAGGTTCAAGCAATTCTTCTGCCTCAGCCTCCCAAGTAGGTGGGACCACAGGCATGCACCACCATGCCCGGCTAATTTTTGTATTTGGTGGATACGGGGTTTCGCCATGTTGGCCAGGCTGATCTGGAACTCCTGGCCTCAGGTGATTCGCTCATCTTGGCCTCCCAAAGTGCTGGGACCACAGGCATGATCCACTGCATCCGGCCAATTTTTTTTTTTTTTAGAGATGGAGTCTCACTGTTGCCCAGGCTGGAGTGCAGTGGCACCATTATAGTTCACTGCAGTCTTGAACTCCTGAGGTCAAGTGATCCTCCTGCTGAGAGGATCCTCCTGAGAGAGCCTCTCAAGTATCTAGGACTATAGGCACCCACCACCAGGCCCAGCTAATTGTTGTTGTTGTTGTAGAGAAGGGGTCTTGCTGTGTTGCCCAGGATGGTCTCGAGCTCCTGGCTTCAAGTGATCCTCCTATCTCAACCTCCTAAAATGTTGGGTTAATAGGCATAAGCCACTGTGCTTGGCCAATGCTATTTTTTTTTCTCTATGTAGAAATGCTTTATTTTTCAAGTAGTCAAATGTATCAATCTTTTCATTTGGGGATTCTTTGCTTCCATTTTTCCTCCTTCTTTTTCACATATATCATATCTAGGAAAGCCTTCTCTATTATGATATTATAAAAATCTCCTATGTTGTCTTCAATTATTATTATTATTTTTTGAGACAGGATCTTGCTCTGTCACCCAGGCTGAAGTGCAATAGCATTATCTCAGCTCACTGCAACCTCCATCTCCTGGGTTCAAGTAATTCTCAGGCCTCAGCCTCCCAAGTAGCTGGGATTATAGGTGCACACCACCACGCCTGGCCATCTTTTGCATTTTTAGTAGAGATGGGGTTTCATCATATTGGCCAGGCTGGTCTCGAACTCCTGACCTCAAGTGATCCGCCTGCCTCAGCCTCCCAAAGTGTTGGTATTACAGGCGTGAGCCACCGTGCCCAACTCCTGAATCCAACATTCATGTGCTTAACTCATATTTATGAAAGAGACATTCTATGTTGTTTGGAAATCTCCAACTTCATGATCATGTATTTCGGGAAAGACTGTTGAGTGTGTGATGACATCTGTCCATGCCGTAAGGTGTAAAGAACCAGGAACTCACACCAAGGTATGCCTACTGGATGTCAGAAGCCAAAGTCACCCTGCAGCTGAGTCACTGTCTCCTGCTTCTGTCTGAAAGCTGAGGATACAAACGCTTCTCTTAGCAAACTTATGGATCACTAGATTAAGTTACACCAGAGTAGACAGAACTGTGACTACAAAACCCATGAATGTAAGAGTCTCTTGAATGTCCCATTGTCACGGACAGGATGGGTCCTGAAGTTTGGATGGAGTTCAATCTGCAAATAGGGCATAAATACTGAATTTTATTGATTCTTAGATGCACAACTTTCTACATTTAACATCTCCGAAATCAGGGTGCCTTTTCTGATCAGTGGTATGTACAATTGCTATGTCCTGGCAACAGGCATGATGGAAGTGTCGCTGCCTGTACATGCGCCAACATTCTTCATATTTCTGATGGCATGAATAGACAACTAAATGCAATTCATCAACTTTTTATTCACCAGACAATCTAATGACTGTTTTAGGAAGTAATATAATCTTGGTTGGTTTTCGCTTTTTTTTTTAAGACAGAATCTTGCTCGGTCACTCAGGCTGGAGTGCCGTGGCACCATCTCAGCTGACTGCAACCTCTGTCTTTCAGGTTCAAGCAATTCTCCTGCCTCAACCTCCCAAGTAGCTGGGATTACAGGCATGCACCACTACCCCAGCTAATTTTTTTATATTTTTGGTAGAGACCATATTGTCCAGGCTGGTCTCAAACTCCTTACCTCAAATGATCCACTCACCTTGGCCTCCCAAAGTGCTGAGATTATTGGCTTGAGCCACTGCACCCAGCCTATCTTCATTGTTTTCTGAAACCTTCTGTTGACACCTGAAAAAAATTAAGAAAGGATCAGCATTAAAATTTGAGGAGTGGGATGGGATATCTGTGTTGGAAGAAAATCCCTAAAATAATTCTTTAATGCAGGCTGGGTGCAGTGACTCATGCCTATAATCCCAGCACTTTGGGAGGCTGAGGTGGAAGTAACATTTGAGCCCAGGAGTTCAAAACCAGCCTGGGCAACATAGTGAGACTTCATCGCTACAAAAAAAATCTAAAAATTTGCTGGATGTGGTGGCACATGCCTGTGGTCCCAGCTACTGGGAGGCTTAGGTGGGAGGATTGCTTGAGCCTGAGAGGTAGAGGTTGCAGTGAGCCAAGATCTTGCCACTGCACTGCAGCCTTGGTGACAGAGTAAGACTCTGTCTCAAAATAAATAAATAAATAAGTAAATAATCAAAAGAATTTTTTAAAGAAATGCTTCATAACTGACACTCCTAATGGTGCAGGGAACAACCGTGTTTGGAAAACAGAACAAACACATGTGACTGTGAAGTGAAATGCATTTCAGAAGATTAGACTCTGAGAAGTTTGGGGGAATACTTTAACCAATCTTTTTGTCTTTTTTTTTTTTTTTTTTGAGATGGAGTTTTGCTCTTGTTACCTAGGCTGGAGTGCAGTGGTGCAATCTCAGCTTACTGTGACAAATGCCTCCCAGGTTCAAGCGATTCTCCTGCCTCAGCCTCACAAGTAGCTGGGATCACAGGCATGTTCCACCATGCCTGGCTAATTCCGTATTTTTAGTAGAGGCAGGATTTCTCCATGTTGGTCAGGCTGGTCTTGAACTCCCGACCTCAGGTGATCTGCCCACCTTGCCCTCCAAACTTGCTGGAATTACGGGTGTGAGCCACTGCACCTAGCCATGTTTTTCTTTTGTTTCAGACACACTTGATATATTTCACAATCTAAGTCTATTAAACATTTTTTTTAAGCAACTGATAATCAATTAATGCAAGCATAGGCATCGATTCAAGCATCAGCAATGTTGACCAGGGCTTCAACTCATGGCTCAATACTGATGGGAGTAATCAGCTTAACAATCTCAAAGAACTATGCAAATCAATGATTGCTTGTGGATTCTCATCTGGAAAGGATCCCATGTCTCAGAACCTTAAGCACAAGGAGTTTGTCTTCTAGCAATTCTCAGAGTCTTGGTAGGCATCTGGACAGGCCTTTTCACTTTGGGGATCTTCTCTTTTGTGCCTCTGATCAAGTCAGCCACACCTTTCCTAGGGGTTTTCCTTTGCAGCTGGATAGCGTGACTTCAGTTCTATGACTCCCTACCTCTGTCTCCATGGGTGTCTTTCCGGTGTCTTTAAAGGTCAAGGCTTTGGCAAGGCTTCCTGGCCAACCTGTTCCTAGGCCAGAAGGAGTTGCTCAGTGAGCTGTGAGTCAGGGGCAGGAGTGACCAGCCCCACTCCAGTGGCGGGTCACCTTCCTCAGAGTTTAAAGTTTAAAAGGTTCTTTCAGTCATTATAAAATAAAAAGGCAAAGTGATACAAAGGCATTGTGTGAGTACATTTTGTTGTTGCATGTGTAGTCACATGTTGCTTAACTATAGGAATACCTTCTGAGAAATGCATTATTAGGTGAGTTTGTGTGAACTCTGTAGAATGAAACTTAATAAAGGCCTTGGTAGCATCCTTTAGTCTGGTTTCAATGGTAAATACAAGTAGACACAGCCAGTCTAAGTGCATAAGAAAAAATTGACCAACCTAGGAGGCGAATTAGATCCATTGATATAGTCAGTTTCCAAAGATGGAGTATAACATACAAACCTTAGCTTACTGTAACTTTTAACTTTACAAACTTTTAAATCTTTTAAAACTTTTGGGTTCTTTATAATATCACTTAATTTTTTTTTTTTTTTTTTTTTAAACAGAGTCTCACTCCAACACCAGGCACCAGGCTGGAGTGCAGTGGCGCGACCTCGGCTCACTGCAACCTCCGCCTCCCAGGTTCAAGCAATTCTCCTGCCTCAGCCCCCCAAGTAGCTGGGACTACAGGCGTGCACCACCACACCCAGCTAATTTTTTTTGTATTTTTAATAGAGACGGGGTTTCACCATGTTGGCCAGGGTGGTCTCGATCTCTTGACCTCATGATCCACCCGCCTTGGCCTCCCAAAGTGCTGGCAGTGTGAGCCACCGCACCTGGCCTCACTTAATCTTTTATAGTCTCACTTAGCTTAAAGCATGAACGCATTGTGCAGCTGTACAAAACATTTTCTTTCTTTATATCCTTAATTATTATGCTTTTTTCTTTATATCCTTATTCCATACGCTTTGTATCCTTATTCTTTATGCTTACTCTATATCCTTTTTTTCTAATGCATATGTTAATATGCATTAACCTAGGCCTACACAGGGTCAGAATCATCAATATCACCGTCTTTTACCTCCACGTATGGGCATATCTGCAAGTTATTTCATTGTCTTGGAAGTATTCCATAGGATTTTCAGAGTTAAACTTACCTGAGGCAGTTGGCACTCTCTTACCCCCTCCTTATTTGTCTTGGGCTTCATGGTGGTTTTATTTATTTTATTTTATTTTATTTATTAGACAGAGTCTCACTCTATTGCCCAGGCTGGAGTGCAGTAGCACGATCTTGGCTCGCTCCTCCAGCTCCCGAGTTCAAGTGATTCTCTTGCCTCCGCCTCCCGAGTAGCTGGGACTACAGGCACACAGCCATTTCTAGCTAAATACATAGTTTGTGCTGTGCTCTTAAATTCTTTTTTTCTTTTCTTTTTTTTTTTTTTTTTTTGAGACAGAGTCTCACTCTGTCACCCAGGCTAGAATGCAGTGGCACAATCTCCACGCACTGTAACCTCTGCCTCCCGGATTCAAATTATTCTTGTGCCTCAGCCTCCCAAGCAGCTGGAACTGAGCACATGCCACTGTGCCCGGGTAATTTTTTTTTTTTTTTTTTTTTTTTTGTATTTTTAGTAGAGATAGGGTTTCACGATGTTGGCCAGGCTGGTCTCGAACTCCTGGCCTCAAGTGATCCTCCCGCCTCGGCCTGCCAAAGTGTTGGGATTACAGGCGTGGGCCACCACGCCCAGCCTTCATGGTGGTTTTAAATTTTTAGAGAACATCCATGAGAAGTGCGTGGAATGGGCAGAGCCTGTTCAAAATGTAGATTCCCAGTCTGCTCTCAGAGATTTAGGCATAGCAGAGCTGAGATGGGGCCTGAGATATCGGGTTATTCTGGTGCTCCACTCTATAAGAAGCACCTTACAGAGAGAAAAATGACGGAAAATAATAATTCCATACTTTAGAACTTTTCCTTATAATCTGTTGGCATTACATATCTCTCCCAAGCAACAGAGCATAGTCTTACATGCTTGGTCTTTTTGATGCAGCCATGACCTATAAAAAGTCCTTTTACTTAACAGTTTTCACAAACCTCAGATTATCATGCATTTTGTTCGTCCTGACTTCCTCACAGAACTGCCTTTTAAGAATAATTATTCCTGGCCATGGGCCATCCCTGTTGTGATTAGCATGGGTGCTTTAAAAACCCGAGCCCATGGGAGCACTCTCTGTCCAGCCCTGCCTTGGCCACTTTGGGTGCTCACCAGGCAGTCACCTACCCTGTAGGTGGCATCCAGCAGGGGTTCATTGATAATGTGATGAAGACTGTGGTCGACAGGGAGAAGAGCTATATAGGTTACTTATCAAGATGCCTATAGGGAATTTGCCCAGCGATGGGGAATATATTAGAGCTCTTCCATTTGTAAGCAGTTGAGATGAGAAGAGCGTGGATTCACGCCAAAGCTGAGGCTGTCCAGCCTTCTGGAATTGCTGGCATCTGACCTTCTACCCCTCCCCTGATGCCCCCATCCCAACCCTTCCTCTCTCTCTGGATCTTGTATACACTTCCACTACTGCATATTCTACACTGCATTTTAATTGTTTGTGTGTCTGCCATTTATTATACTTCCTGAAAGGCAGGAGCCATATCTCCTTTATTTAAAATTAAGACAATACTGGCGGGGCACGGTGGCCCACACCTGTAATCCCAGCACTTGGGGAAGCCAAGGCGGGCGGATCATGAGGTCAGGAGTACGAGACCAGCCTGGCCAATATAGTGAAACCCCGTCTCTACTAAAAATATAGAAATTAGCTGGGTGTGGTGGCGCACGCCTGTAATCCTAGCTACTTGGGAGGCTGAGGCAGGAGAATTGCTTGAACTTGGAGGCAGAGGTTGCAGTGAGCCAAGACTGTGCCAATACACTCCAGCCTGGGTGACAGAGGGAGACTCCATCTAAAAACAAAAACAAAAACTAACAAACAACAACAACAGAAGCCTGTGCTTTAGCCACTACTTGGCACATAATAGGCACTCAATAAATATGTGTTAAATCAAACCAAAGATGACAAATATTTGATGTGTGTGCTGACCTCCCTCCTGCATGGGGACAGACGTTGCTAATGGATCCTAATGCTCTTTCCTACTGAGCCTGGAAGCAGCTTCAATATCCTTCGAAACATGGCTTTCCATAAAATCTGCCAGAATTGGTGTGCAAAAGAAACCTATTTGCCAATTCTAAACAAAATGGAAGTCCTTTTCTCCTGCAGTTCAGTTCTTCACTCCATTTATAGCATCACAAAGAGAAACTTGCAAATATAAATTAGGTATTTAAAAAGTCAGTCCAAGTTGGTGTGAGATATACTAAGGGGATAATACAGGGAATTGCAGTGAAATGTAATGCTGGAGTAGCTAGCATCTAGCAATAAGCAGATGGCTGAGTCCTCCAACTTTTGAGACTCTAGAATGATACTGGTGAGATAATAGTGAAAATGACCCTAAAACACAGCACCTCTTCTCATGGGATCAGCAGGACTGAAGTTTTTTAAGTAATGATTCTAATAGCACAAAAGCAGGGCCCAAATTTCGGTTGGATCCAAAATCAATGTGTAAGTTGGGAATCCTGGCTTCTGACACCAGGAGGCAGGGATGGTATTATTCATGCTAAAAAGGAGATAAACAATAGCAGGGAAGGCCAGGTGCGGTGGCTCAAGCCTGTAATCCCAGCACTTTGGGAGGCTGAGGCGGGTAGATCACTTTAAGTGAGGAGTTCAAGACCAGCCTGGCCAACATGGCAAAACTCCATCTCTACTAAAAATACAAAAATTAGCCAGGTGTGGTAGTGTGTGCCTGTAGTCCCAGCTGCCTGGGAGGCTGAGGCAGGAAAATCACTTGAACCTGGTGGGCAGAGGTTGCAGTAAGCTGAGATCACATCACTGCACTCCAGCCTGGGCGACAAAGTGAGACTGTCTCAAAACAAAACAAAACAATAGCAGGGAAGTCCGTGAGCATTTTCTTTTCTTTTCTTTTCTTCCACTCCTCTCCCCTTCCCCCTCCCTTCCCCATGCACCTTTTGAACCGTGACTATCTTCTTTTGCTTAGCAATCTTGAGGTTTCCACCAATAAAGATTTTCTGTGTGTTTACATAACCTGCCCAAAGTGGGGCTGCTCATAAGTAAATCCAGACCCTCTCACTCTGACTCTGTGTCAACAGTGGCCACTATAGTTGTTTTCTCTCAAATCCATCCTTTAGAACTCAGTGATACTGACAAAAACTTCTTACACTCCTAGATTGGAGACTAAAGGATTTAACAGCGTATTTAAGACTTTTATAAGATAAGCTCTCTGGTGTCAATCTCACGGGGAATTGGGTTTTAAGGGGATATAATATAGAAATTCTTATTTATTTATTGGACTCTACTAGAAAGATTATCCAAATTAAAAAAAAAGTTACCAGTTGAGCACAATGGCTCACACCTCTAATCCCCGTACTTTGGGAGGCCAAGGCAGGAGGATTGCTTGAGGTCAGAAGTTTGAGCAGCCTGAGAAACCTAGCAAGAACCCACCTCTACAAAAAAATTTAAAAATACAGCTGGGTGTGGTAGCCCATGCCTGTAGTTCCAGCTACCTAGGAGGCTGGGGTGGGAGGATCACTTGAGCCCAGTAGGTCAGAGCAGCAGAGAGCTATGATTGCATCACTGTCATCCAGTCTGGGTGATAAGACAAAACCTGCCTTTAAAAAAAATAATAATAATAAGGCCGGGCACAGTGGTTCATGCCTGTAATCCCAGCACTTTGAGAGGCCGAGGTGGGTGGATCACGAGGTCAGGAGGTCGAGACCATCCTGACCAACATGCAACATGGTGACACTCTGTCTCTACTAAAAACCCAAAACATTAGCCAGGCGTGGTGGCACATGACTGTAGTCCCAGCTACTCGGCAGGCCGAGGCAAGGGAATCTCTTGAACCTGAGAGGCGGAGGTTGCAGTGAGCCAAGATCACGCCACTGTATCCCAGCCTGGTGACAGGGCAAGACTCCATCTAAAAAAAAAAAATTACCATAAAAGCAATTTTTAATTTGAATTTTGTATGAACATATAATGTAAATATAGAAAATGTGTTAAGACATTATATCCCTCTCTGCTTTCAGAAGCAGCCTAATGGGTTCTGTGCTGCCCCAAGATCAGAACCAAGAACAGAAAAACCAAGAACAGGTCAGGTTGGTCTCAAACTCCTGACCTCAAGTGGAGTACCTGCTTCAGTCTCCCAAAATGCTGGGATTACAATTTTATTATTTATTTATTTATTGAGGTGGAGTCTCACTCTGTTGCCCAGGCTGGAGTGCAATGGCTTGATCTTGGCTAACTGCAACCTCCACCTCCCAGGTTCAAGTGATCCTCCTGCCTCAGCCTCCTGAGTTGCTAGGATTACAGGCATGCGCCACCATGTTCAGCTAAATTTTGTATTTTTAGTAGAGATGAGGTTTCACCATGCAGGTCAGGTTGGTCTCAAACTCCTGACCTCAAGTGGAGTACCTGCTTCAGTCTCCCAAAATGCTGGGATTACAGGCGTGAGCCACTGTGCCAGCCTATTTTATTCTTTATTTTGAAAAAAATAAAGTCAGTGCCTCGCTATGTTGCTCAGTTTGGCCTCAACTTCTGGCCTCAAGTGATCCTTCTACCTCAGCCTCCCGAACTGCTGGGATTACAAGCGTGAGCCACAGTGTCCACCTTTCAAAATGCATATCTACTTTCCAGTTATTATTTCTAAGAAGTTATGGGCTAGAAAACTAGAGAATCAGGTTTCTTTGAGTTGTGTATAAAATCAGAGTTACTAGGCTCTAAATGAAGCCTTAGGCACTTTCTGATGAATAAAGTACTTTAAATAAAGTAATGAACATTGTACATCTAACTGGACTATGTAGAGTCATTTTATACTCATTCCTGGATTCCTGGGTGGCTGAGTTTGCTGGAAAAGTAATCTTTCAATAAAGTGTTATAATTTAAAATAATTTAATAGGGATTAAAACAATTAAATTTAAAAATCATTTCTTAGAAAATTTCTGATATGCTCCTGAGACATTTTATATAATTCAATTTTTGTATCTATTTAAGGGAACCTTGCAACGAATTTTCCTCAAGTACATAAGAGGTAAAAAAACATATGCTTGCTTTTCCATATGTTAAGTTGTTGAGAGCAAGTTATTCTGGCTTTTTAGTTTCTAAGTGTGCAGTTCAGCAGAGCCTAGAAAGATCAGGAAGGGATTTACATGTCCAGGAATAAGACAAGGTAGGTATTCAGACCAACCTCTCATTGAAAACAACCAAAAATGTTCACTAAAAAAACATTGGCTGGGCACATTTTTGGGCACCGTACAGAGAGCCACCTGTAATCCCAGCACTTTGGGAGGCCCAGATGGGTGGATCACTTGAGGCCAGGAGTTTGAGACCAGCCTAACCAACATACTCTACTAAAAATACAAAAATGAGCCGGGTGTGGTGGCATGTGCCTGCAATCCCAGCTACTCAGGAGGCTGAGGCACAAGAATCACTTGAACCTGAGAGGTAGAGGTTGCAGTGAGCCAAGGTCGTGCCACTGCACTCCAGCCTGGGCGACAGAGTAAGACTCTGTTAAAAAAAAAAAAAGTTTAACTTCTTAAAAGCATTAAAGATCTGGCAAAATAGTAAAAACCTAAAGTCCAAAATCAAAGGGAAAATAAGAACTCTGAAAATTATGTAGAGCCCTGGAACTATTTTTGCAGTGAGGGCATTTGCCATTTTAGACAAACTTGAACTTTGGTTCTGAGGGCCTTTCAGGACAAGGGGTACAGAATCATAGCCCACAGCCTGTCCCTCCCCTTACTAACATGGGTCAGCTCCACAGACAAGGGTGAAACAAAAGTCAATGTGCCTTCCCCATCAGGCCCAGGAGGTCACAGGCAAAGCCGCCCTTGTGATAAGCAGACTAGAGCAGGTGGCAATGGTAGGAAATGGGCCTGAGAAGCTACAAGTGCAAATTAGTCCTTTCATAGCTTCCAAATTTATATCACTTTGGTGGTCAAAAATAAATAAACAAAAGCAAACAAACAAAAGAAACCATAAAAACATGAAAACCTCTCAAGTTGTGAATTTAAAGTGCTTTACTGCAAAGTGCCCGCTGGGTGCCTGGCACAAGCGGATGAAAGTCCTCTCTCTGGGAAATTAGCATCACCCTATGCTTCAAATAATCCCCTGAAATAAAATTTTAAGAATAATCAGCACATAGTCAAAAATAACCAAGCCTATAAGGAAATAAGCCATCAAGAGTCAGAACTAGAAGAAAGAGACCTGCAAAGACTTCAGATATTGAAATTACTAGATTGAGTCTATAAAAGCAACTATACTTACTAAATGTAAAGAAAAATTAGTTAAAAAAATATGGAAAAGAGAACTATAAAAGCGACCTAGCAGATTTGAAAAAGAACCAGGCCAGGTGCAGTGGCCCATACCTGTAATCCCAGCACTTTGGGAGGCCCAAGGGGAGGAATGCTTGAGCCCGGGAGTTTGAGACTAGCCTGGACAACATGGTGAAACCCTGTCTCTACAAAATATACAAAAAATTAGCCAGGCATGGTGGCATGCACCTGTAGTCTCAGCTACCTGGGAGGCTGAGGTAGGAGGATTGCTTGAGCCCAGGGAGGTTGAGGCTGCAGTGAGCCTAGATTCACTCCAGCCTAGGTAACAGAGTGAGACCCTGAGTCAAAACAAACACACAAATAAAACAAAACCCAAATGGGACTTCATAAAATAAAAAATACAATATCTAAAATTTAAAACTCAATTGACCTATTTAACAGCAGATAAATACTAATGAAGAGAGAATTACAGGACTGAAATATAGATCAGAAGAAATTATGTAAAGTACAGCACAGAAAGACAGCAGTAATAGAAAATACGAAAGAGAGGTTAGGAGACATGGAGAATATAGAATGAAAAGGTCTAACATTCCTTTTAATCAGACTCCTAGAAGGAGAGGAGAGCAAGACTAGAAGAAAAATAATATTTGAAGACATAATAGCTGAAAATCGTCCAGAACTTATCAAAGACATCAATCTATACATTTAGGAATTGTAATCAAGAATAATAAAAAGAAATCTGTATCTAGACACATTATTGTGAAACTTTAACAAACAAAAGTCAAACAAGTTCTTAAAATCAACCAAAGAAAAAGATAATCTTCAAAATAGTGACAACTAGGCAATAGCTGAATTGTCAATAGTAACAAAGAAAGTAGCAAAGGAGGTCCAAAGCCAGTGGAATGAAGCCGTCAGTGAACTTAAATAATTGCCGAACCAGAATTCTATATCTAGCAAAAGTATCTTTCAAGAATGAGGGCAAAATAAGTCATTTTTAGACAAATCAATATAGAATTTCCTCCCAGTACACTCTGACTTCAGACCTTTCCTTTACGTAGAATAAAAGTGATCTCATAAGGCCTACCTGCGATAAAAGAAGGAATAAAGATAAAAGAAAGTGGTAAGTATACGGACACATCTAAGTAAATATTATTCAAGTGGTGCAAAAGTAATTGCGGTTTTTGGAAGGAAACAGATTCTCCCGTGGAGTCTCTAGAAAGACCCCAGCCCTGCAGACCCATTTGAGACTTCTGACCTCTAGAAGTGTAAGATAATAAATTTGTGTTGTTACAAGCACTAAGTTTGTGGTAATTTGTTACAGCAGCAATAGGAAACTAATAAGTACACACACACACATATGTGTGTTCACACATACACACAGGCAGTCCCCAATTTAGGATGGTTTGACTTAACAATATATTTTGACTCTGTGATGGTGGGAAAGCAATATGCATTCAGCAGAAACCGTACTTCCAGTACCCATACAACTATTATGTTTTTCACTTTCACTATAGCATTTAATAAACTACGTGAGATATTCAACACTTTATTATAAAACAGGCTTTGTGTTAGATGATTTTGCCCTACTGTAGGCTAATGTAAGTGTTCTGAGCACATTTAAGCTAGGCTAGGCTAAGCTATGATGTTTAGTAGGTTAGGTGTATGAAACGCAATTTTTTTTCAGACTTTACCTGTGGGGAGTGTTGAATTCTACTCTCCCCACGGACAACCTAAATGCATTTTTTAAAAAAATTATTTTTTATTACTTTCTTTACTATCATTCCCAATAAATGCATTTTCACTTAAGATAGATTCAGCTGGATGCAGTGACTTACACTTGTAAACTCAGCACTTTGGGAGGCTGAGGCAGGGAGATAGCTTTGAGCTCAGGACCCCATCTCTACAACGAATTTTAAAAATTAGCCAGGTGTGGTGCTGTGTGTCGTTGGTTCCAGCAACTCAGGAACCTGAGGCAGGAGGGTCCCTCGAGCCCAGGAGGTCGAGGCTGCAGTTAGCTGTAATCATGCCACTGCACTCACTCCAGCCTGGGTGACAGAGCAAGACCCTGTCTCAAAAAAAAAAAAAAAATGAGAAAGAGAGAAGAGAGATTTTCAATTTACAATCAGTATATCTGGACATTATCCTATTATAACTCAAGGAGCATCTAAATACATGTGTGGGGGATTTGTGTGTGTGTGTGTGTGTGTGTGTGTATTACTTATAACAAAACAATAAATAAAAGCAAAGAAGTGATTATCACAGAAGTCAAGATGGTGATTCCTCTACTGATTGAGAAGAGAGACAGAGAGGGCAGGGCTCTGAGGCCCTGGCAATTCTATACCTTGATATGGGTAGGTGTTGCATAGGTTATAATTCTTCTTCTTTTTTTTTTTTTTAAGATGAAGTCTCACTCTGTGGCCCAGGCTGGAGTGTAATGGCACAATCTTGGCTCACCTAAACCTCCACCTCCCGGGTTCAAGCAATTCTCCTGCATTGCCTCCTGAGTAGCTGGGATTACAGGCACATGCCATCACACCTGGCTAATAATTATTCTTTAACCATCCATATATGTTTATCCACACTTTCTTTAACAGTTAAAATTTAACAATAAAAAAAATGTAAAAAAAAAAAAAAAAAAAAAAAAAGAACAAACCAAAAAACCCAGTAAGCCTGGAATTTAGATGGGATTCACAGACTAGTTAATTATTAATGAGTTTCTAGTCATTGAGACAGGTGAATGATCTGTAGAATATCCCTGCTCCTTCTAGTGTCTTCTAACTGCCACCTCCCATCTGACTTCTCCCCTGCTTGTTAACTCCCCCACCATAGTTGGAAATGGAAAGAATATGGTGGAACAAAGGCCACATGTGGGCTCTTTTGCTAATTAACTATGTGAACTTGAACAAGTTACTTAAACTCTTGGTTTCTTAACCTATAAAATGGAAGTAATCATTTCCTACAAGAACTTCTGTAGGGTTCTTTTACAGGAAAGAAATAACATAAAGCACTTACAATAATTTCTATGTAGAAATGTCACTTCTTTTTGAATTTCATTTATCCGTCCCCCATATCTCCACCCCTAAATGTTTATGGAGCACCCAAAATCCCATCTTCAAAGTGTTCATAGTTTAATAGAGGAAGCAGATGAAAAATACACATGGGCTGGGGGCGGTGGCTCAGGCCTATAATCCCAGCACTTCGGGAGGCCGAGGTGGGTGGATCAGTAGGTCAGGAGTTCGAGACCAGCCTGGCCAACATGGTGAAACCCCATCTCTACTAAAAATACAAAAATTAGCCAGGTGTAGTGGCGAGTGCCTGTAATCCCAGATACTCAGGAGGCTGAGGCAGGAGAATTGCTTGAACCTGGGAGACGGAGGTTGCAGTGAGCCGAGATTGCACCATTGCACTCCAGCCTGGGTGACAGAACAAGACTCTGTCTCCGAAAAAAAAAAAAGAAAAATTCACAATGATAATGCAAAGGGTCAGTGAGAAAAGTAAAGTTTAAACAATGCACTGAGGCATTCCAAGGGAAGGAGTCATTACCCTGCTGGGAGTGGAATAAGGCAGGGGCCTGGTCAGCGAGGCCTTCCCATCCTTCAACACCTGAGCATGGTCTTGAAGGATGAGTTGGAATTTGCCAGCTGGAAAAAATTCAGGAGGAAAGGACAAATTTCCATAAAGGGATCAGTATAGGCAGACTTGGAAGATGATGGATGGGGAAAACGGCAAGATGTTGAGTATTAGGGCATTGACGAGGGAGATGAAATTAGAGTAATCTGCTGTGGTCAGAAATCGAAAGGCCTCATTCAGCACATGTAAGAGTTTAGAACTTCTTCCCCAGGCAGTGGAGGGCTACTGGGAGCAGGGGTGAGGGGGATCAGAGCTGTATTTTGGAAATACCCCTCTGCCTCTGTGGGGACGGATGAGAAAGACTCTACCTGCAGTGAGAGGTGAGAGGACTGAACTAAGGCAGTGGGCTTGGAATGGATAAAGGGGACATAGATTAAGAGTCATTTAGGAGACAGAATTGGGTGAACTTGGTATTCTATTGACTCAGGGTGGGGGGAATTGCTAGATTTCCAGCTTGTGCTAATAGGGATGGTAGATAATAATACCATTAACCAAGTTAAAGGAAACCAACAGCTTCGTTGCAGGGTGAAGATATAGGAAGTTTATTTTGGATTGACTGTGGGACATCCAGGTAGGGATTTCTAGCAGGGGGCTGGAAATTTCGTTCTGAAACTCAGGAGAGAAATGAAATGTGGACATAGAGATTTGGAAGCCATAAATATAGAAGCCAGGGGAACGTGTTGGGTGTCCCAAGCAATCGGTGTTTGCTGAATCACTTGAAAAGCATGAGCAGTGTACTCCCCTAAGTGCCTTTTTCCTTAGCATGTGTTTGGACCTGGATTAAGAATGTTTTCATTGAATACCTGAGGTCCTTCTTCCCAGATCATACAGATCATAGAGTAGCTACTAATAACTTGGGTCCAGGTTACAGCTTAAATTTAGAGTGTTGGATTTTACCAAAGTCATGCAGGAATGACAGACAAGCATTCCTTGGAGTATTCTGACGGGCAAATCTTGTATCTGGATACTGGTTAAGTAAACATTTTCCATAAAATATTCAATGTAATAGCAAGTTTCTGAGAACGTCAAGATCTGTACTCTTCTCAGATGGAAATTTGGTGAGTAACTTATTAAAATTTTTTAGCATAAATAAAAAAATCCCTGATGTTTTAAATGTTTCACCTATTATTGTGATTTTCAGTAGCATACGTTGGAAGTTTCAGGCCTTTTGAATGCAGAATCATAGAATTTTTAGCCCTGGAAGGAGCCTTAAAGTCATTGAATCCAGTCCTTTAAGTTCACAAGTGGAGACACAGAGACTAGGGCGACAGTGCCATGCCGGGGCCACTCAGCTTGGGATGAGTGACTAAGCCGAGTGGCCAGCCGAGTGGCCCCGCTGATCCCTGGGTCATTCTCCCCCCTTTCCACATCCTTCCTCTCAATGGAGTCCAAGCTTGCTAAGGTTTCAGGATAAAAATGAACTAAATCTCAGCTGTCCAAATGAAAGGTTTTAATTTATTTACGAATTTAATGCATCTCTGCAACGCTTGGAGCTAGATAAGAACAAAAAGCCAAGTGTAATTAAGATTCTTCCTTTGCTTCCTTCTGCCCCAGGTTTCTTGGCAGAATGCATTGTTGGCGTTTCACAAGGACAGCCCTGCCTGTAGGAAAGGACAGTGTCAAGGGTCTGATCTTAAGCAGAGTTGCCAGCTTTTGCAAATAAAAACAGAGGATGCCCAGTTAAATGTGAATTTCAGATAAGCAATGAGTAATTTTTTAGCATAAGTATGTCTTACGCAACATTTGGGATATACTTATACTAAAAAACAGTATCCACTGCTTATCTGCAATTCAAAGTTAACTGGGAGTCCTGTATTTTATCTGGCAATCCTAATCTTAAAGGACACAGAGTTTTAAGCATTTACAGATTATTGAGGCAGTCAGAGTTAGCCCCGCTAGAGGTAGTTGATGTTTTATAAAATTGCAAATTTCAAAACTACCTAGGATTTGCTGTTCTTTGTGCAAAAGTGAAGGAGGTTTTATGCTGTGCCACTCCCATCTCCTGCCCCATAAATGGTAGTGTAATTCGAGACCAATCTTTCACAGGATTAGCAATCGTGGTGGTGGAGGGGGTGGGAGGGCACAGACAGAGTGCCTCAATCTCTGTGTGTTCCAAAGTAGCTGCATTTGCCTTTGTCTTTAGTGGCACAGACCAATTTTGCAGGCACAGAATCAGAATTCATTACATAATCAGTGATTACAAAACCAGAGCTAAAATGTGGAATGATACAGTGTTCCATCACAGAAAACCATAAAAAAGAAGCATTTTGCAAGACAGTGTTTCACTCTCGGTGGACCCTCCACGTGAGCCTCATTTAATGAGAGACTGAGCTAGTCCCACCGTACTGCAGGGAGCCTCATCACACAAAAAAGGGCTGAGCGATGAGGGCGGTGAAATGCCAGCCGTGTCTCAGCAAATTAGCAGAGTTTGGCCACACGCTCAGCGGCAGTAAGATGTCATGACAATACTAGCTGTCAGAGTGATTTTCAGGTTCCGCCCCTGAGTCCACACAGCCTAGCAATGAAATCACCTCCCAGGTGGCTCTGATGTGGTCAGATGGAAGTGGTGGGGGTGGTGGCAGCAGTGTCAGTGGAGGTGGGGAGAGGGTTAAAGTGATTTCGCAAATCCAGGAAGAAACACGATTTAATGAATAGAATTAGGATATCATTGCAAGTACGTTTGTAAAGCCATGCCTAGAGCCATAGCCAAATTTCCTCATGGCAGCATTGACAATCATGCAGTGTCAATTTCAACAGAAAGGCTTTTATAAAACATGAGAGTCTACTATTTAAAAAAAAAATTCATCATTCAGTCTTAATGTTGTGTAGAGTGAAAAATAAATGTTGAAAACCAGGCCATAGTGAGGTTAAGAATATGGTTAATTGGCTGGGTGTGGTGGCTCACACCTCTAATCCCAGCACTTTGGGAGGTCAAGGAGGGCGGATTACAGGAGGCCAGGCGTTTGAGACCAGACTGGGCAACATGGCAAAACCCTATCTCTACTAAAAATACAGAAGTTAGTGGGGCATGGTGACGTATGTATGCCTGTAATCCTAGCTACTTGGGAGGCTGAGGCATGAACCCAGGAGGTCGAGACTGCAGTGAGCTGAGATAGTACCACTGCACTCCAGCCTGGGAGACAGAGCAAGACTGCCTAAAAATAAAAAAGAATTTGGTTAATTATAGGAAGTCATATGTGGCTGCTGCCATGGCCAAAATTCACATTAAAAAATTGTATGATAGTTTTATTTTCTCAAACTTTAGTAAAGAATGGTATTTGATGTCTACTATGGACCACAATTTTTACAGGAGCTTTCTATGATCCTAATTATTTTAAATTTATTTTAAAACTGTGATATGGTAGATATACATAACAGAAAATGGACCATTTAAACCATTTTAAGGTGTATTTAATGTGACTAAATTATTTTTTTAAATTGTATTTGTAGAGACAAGGTCTCACCATGTTGCCCAGGTTGGTCTCAAACTCCTGAGCTCAAGCAATTCTCCTACCTTGGCCTCCCAAAGTGCTGGGATTACAAGTGTGAGCCACCGTGCCCAGATTTAATGCCACTGAATTTTAAGAATCAATCGATTCAGTGGCATTAAGTACATTCACAATGTTATGCCACCATCATCACCATCCATCTCTGGGACTTTTTCATCTTCCCAAATTGCAGCTCTACCCATGAAACAATAGCTCCCCATTACCCTCTTCCTCCATCTACTGGTAACCATGATCTGACTTTCTGTTGCTATACATCTGCCTATTTGAGATACTTCACATATGTGAAATCATACAATCTTTGTCCTTCTGTGTCTGACCAATTTCACTCAACATAATGTCTTCAAAGTTCACCCATGTGGTGGAGCATGTATTAGCTCATGTAATTCTTAGAACCTGCCCACCCACCTCCAAGCATTGCATACTTCTATCTCTGAAATCAAAGTGAAAGTGAAAGTGAAAGTGAATGGTCTATCCTGCTGGGGTTGCCTTATCAACACCATAAAGTATGGTTACATCCTGGGGGTAAGGATCTCAAGTCCTTAGAACCATCCTGGAAGAGGGTTTGGTGATGCTGTGCCAGGTGTTTTTGAGTACTTTTATTCTCCAAGATGGGATGAAATGGGCCTGGGTGAGAAACACAGCTGGTTGGTGACTTTCTGGGAACAAGCCAATCTGCCCAAAGAAACTTTTAGAGGCCCTGAGCCCTGAAATGATCCTGGTGCCTCATCCTGTCTCCCCCAAACCCTGATATGGAATTCACAGTAGAAACAATACCAAACCATTCAACTAATGCAAGCATTAGTATTTCCAGCTACCCCCAAGGTATAGGTCCCAATCCCTTACCTGGCTCCATTCAGATTCAGGTACGTTTCAGAATTCAGAAGTGTTCATGTTTTTGAGGGGCAAATCTGTGCATGTACTGTATTCTTCATAACACCTCCCAGCAAGGTCTGGGTTGACATGCATCATTAGACATTAATATTTCTGCAGCTGACATACGGATAATCATGCTTAATGGGATCAATAAAAACTGACTGGGCATGGTGGCTCACACCTATAATCCCAGAACTTTGGGAAGCAGGTGGATCACCTGAGGTCGGAAGTTTGAGACCAGCCTGACCAACATGGAGAAACCCCATCTCTACTAAAAATACAAAATTAGCCGGGTGTGGTGGTGTATGCCTGTAATCCCAGCTACTTGGGAGGCCAAGGGAGGAGAATTGCCTGAGCCTGGGAGGCAGAGGTTGCAGTGAGCTGAGATGGCGCCATTGCAGTCCAGCCTGGGCAACAAGAGCAAAACTCGGTCTCAAAAAAAAAAAAAAAAAACTATGTTATATAAAGTCTTATAACCTTTCAGGTCAGGTTTTACCATCAAACGAATTTCCTGCAAACTTAAAAAAAAAAAAAACCTGTTTTCCAAAGCCCATTGGATTTCTGAATTGCTGATAAGGGATTATGGATCTGGAATATTATTATTCCCACTGTATAGATGAGAAAACTGAGGTTTAGAGACATCAAGGAACCTATCCAAGGTCATACCATTAAGTGGTGGAGCCAGGGTTTGGAGCTGATTTGATGTGCTCATCAAACCCCTGCATGTTTTTTTGTTTTGTTTTTTAACTTTTTTTTTTAACTTTAACGCTTCACATGCAGGCGATAAAAGGGTTTGTGGGGGTGGAGTTTGGAGATTTTGTTTGTTTGTTTGTTTGAGACAGGGCTCACTCTGTTGCCCAGGCTGGAGTGCAGTGGCATGACCATGGCTCCCTACAACCTTAACCTCCTGCGCTTAGGTGATCCTCTCACCTCAGCCTCTCAGGTAGCTGGGACTATAGGTATGCACCACCACACCTGGCTAATTTTTTGTAGAGATGGGGTTTTGCCACGTTGCCCCGGCTGGTCTCCAGCTCCTGGGCTCAAACAGTCCACCCTCCTCAGCCTTCCAAAGTAGATAAAAGTTTTCAGACTCCATCGACTTTATTTCTTCATGAGGGTCTGCTTAGAGCTGACATTCAAATACATTTTCACTGGGAATGATTAATACATTTTTCTCATAAATTGATAGGCTAGACAGTATTTCTGTATCCAATCACCTTCTCAAAGAGGGTAACAAAACAGAACATCGTCGTGTTTGGGAAGAGGAGAAGGAGGTATGTAACTTTCCCATTTTCAATAAGAATATCGTTTGTTCCTTTCTAGTCTTTCCACCTTCATGTGTTTTCTTGTTGGTTCCATTTCTGCTCTGGTGAATGGGCCCGAGGCCTCTGGTTTCCATTCATCCAGGCACCAGGAGCCACTGGTGTCCCCATCGCTTCTTTCTCTTCCCCTAGGCAGAGCTCCTCCTCAGCATCTCATTGACCCCATTGTTCAAAGTTCTTACCAATCCTCCCATCCATGGATTTCAATATGTAAACCCCGCCTCCACGGCGCTTGCTGACTGAATATTAGAGAAATAGGATCCATTTACATAAACATCCGCTACTTCATTCTAGAACTTAAAAGTTTGTCATTCCAATTAAAGCAGATGAGCCTGATTCAGGGGATTGCAGAGGACAGAGGTGAGGGGTATGTGTGTATTCCTGCTGTTTGCCAAGTCTCCTGCTTCCTCCAAGGCACCAAAATGGAAATACCTGGCCAGCCTCTCAGCAAGACGTCAGATTCCAGGGGGCAGACGAGAAAGGCAGGGAGAGATTTGCTTTCTGGCACTTGAGTCTCTGCAGTTCAGCTGGTCTGGGCCTGAGCTAAGTGTTACTGGCTACCGGTTCTGGGTAAGAGTTCCGAGACTGGGATCCATTGACAGACATCTGGTTGACTTTGTCTCTACAGTTTTTCACTTAAGTAGATTGTTATTCTGAAGGCAATTTTGAAACATCCAAATTTTGGTGGGACAGAGCAATTGCTGGTATTGTTCAGGTTATTTGGTGGCATCTGAGGATGGGGAAAAGAAAAACAATACAAAGTGGATCTGTTCCCTTTTAAAATTTTGTTTTTCCACAGTGATCTCTCTCCTTACAAAATCCCGCTCACCCCTGATGATCTTACGAAAAATCCTCTTTTGTTCTTCAAGTTATAAGAAAACAAACCATGGAAAGTAACTGATTTTCATTAAAAACTAATGAATGCTTGGGTCAAATCTCCTAATTACAGAGATCAAAGGAGACTAATAAATTTTAACTCTAAGTTCTTTTTTTCTTCAAAAGAATAGCCTTCAGTGAAAACAAGTATTTCCTAACCCAATAAAGAAATCTGCAACAATCCATTCTCCTAGCTAACTTACTTAAGAGTTTTGTGTTTGTTTAAATTACACATGCTATGGTGTGTCTGGCCTCCCCTTTCTTCTTCACAACTCAAGCCAGTAAAATACCAACAGGATCTTTCTCTCTTTTTCTTTCTTTCTTTCTTCTTTCTCTTTCTTTCTTTCTTTCTTTCTTTCTTTCTTCTTTCTTCTTTCTTTCTCTTTCTTTCTTTCTTCTTTCTTTCTCTTTCTTTCTTTCTTCTTTTTTTTTAAAATTGTTGCTCAGGCTGATCTTGAACTCCTCCTGGGCTCAAGCAATCCTCCTGCCTCAGCCTTCCAAAGTGTTGAGATTACAGGCATGAGCTGCGGTACCCAGCCCAACAGAGATTTTCATGGGCACTTGTAAAGAAGTACATATACTTAACAGGTGATGAGATTTTGTTTTACTTATACTTTTCTCTGAAATGCCATGGGAGATTCAGTCCCTAATATTTGGCAGAAGGAAGTGATAAGGAATCCTTCTATAACTTTACTTCTGCTATTTGGGCAAGTGGGATACATAGACATACATTTTATTATAGACATGAATGTAAATATTGACTTACCATTGGGATGTTTGGCAACTGTCTGTCAACTAACATCCCAAAGGGATCCTGATGACTATCCAGAGATGTAGTTTATCCTTAGAGCTACCTTTCAACATCAAGCGATATCCAGACTTATCTGCCTTTTAGCAAGAGGGAATAGTAGAACGCCCTCTTAGAGGTGCCCACCTTGGCGTGCTAAGAGGAGGTCCATGTTGTGCCAGCACTATCTCTATCCTCAGCTGTAAGTCTCACGTTAAACTTCTCAGTCAAGAACAGAAGACTGTGTTCCCTAAGAAGCCTCTGTTAACCATACTACCGGAGCAACTGTTTGTGAAGAATGAAATCCAAAAAGAGCAACTAGTCAAGATGTGTGTGTGTGTGTGTGTGTGACTGTGTGAGCAACAGTTTGTGAAGAATGAAATTCAAAAAGAGCAACTAGTCAAGATGTGTGTGTGTGTGTGTGTGTGTGTGACTGTGTGAGCAACTGTTTGTGAAGAATGAAATTCAAAAAGAGCAACTAGTCAAGATGTGTGTGTGAGTGTGTGTGTGCCTCTGGGTGGAGAGAAATGGCACAACTAGCTCTTCCTAATCTACCGCTGCTCCCAGCAGACACACCCCTGGTCTACCTTGGCCGTACCAGCGTGGAGATGGAATGACAAAGGGTCTTGCCGTGGTTAGGACAGGCCTGAGGGCTGTAAAGGCCCTGTGTCACTCAAAATAGTGAGGGAGAGAAGGCATCCTTGCCCTCCAAGGGAGGGGAGGAACTCACTGGCCTGAGCAGGGAGTAGAGAGGGAGGTATCTGTGATTATCTAGGTGGAGAAAGGAGAGGCTGAGTGCTCTCAGGTCCCTGAAGATGCAGGAGCCTCAGACAAGCTGCAAGCCCCTCCTCCACAGGGCGACCACAGCTGGAACCGCCCTGGAAGCTGCAGATCCTTCACTGCAGCTGTTCCAACACTGGGGTGGGCTCAGACCCAGGCAAAACACTGGGTCCCAGGAAACACTTGGTTTATGAAAGGCCTCCCTTCCCCTTCATGATAGGGTGCAGTGTGGGGTAGAAAAGACCCACGTCCCTGCCTGTGGGACTGAGCCACTTGTGGATGCTGCAGAGTTACCAAGAACCTGCCTGAGCTTGGTCTCAGTAGCCCCACGAGAGAGCAATTGTTATTGTGATTATTGTTCCAGAGAGGAGAAGACAGTTTCAGCAAGGTTAACGGGCTTGCCCAGAAAATGATCAAAATGACCCCTAGTGGGGGCCTCCTTAGCTAGCCCTTTCTGCAATCCAGTGCTGTGTCTGTCTGATATTCTGGGGCAGGAAAGAGAAGCCAGGGCAAGGACCGCAAGACTCTCTTCATTACCGCCACACGGCAAGTCAGTCTGGGCAACAGCACACGGGCTTGTTCTCTGCCTGGTTTTCTTTTCTTTTCTTTTCTTTTTTTTTTTTTTTGAGACGGAGTCTCACTCTGTCGACTGGGCTGGAGTGCAGCAGCACGATCTTGGCTCACTGCAATCTCCGCCTCCCGGGTTCAAGCTTATTCTCCTGCCCCAGCCTCCTGAATAGCTGTTATTACAGGCTCGAGCCACCATGCCAGGCTAATTTTTTGTATTTCTAGTAGAGACAGAATTTCACCATGCTGGCCAAACTGGTCTCGACCTCCTGACCTTGTGATCCGCCCGCCTTGGCCTCCCAAAGTGCTGGGGTTACAGGTATAAGTCACTGTGCCTGGCCCTCTGCCTGGTTTTCTAGTTGAGCTGGTTACCCATAGTATGGGGAAGCTTTAAAATGGTCCTTCAGCTGTGCGTGGTGAGAGAAGGCATCTGGCAAGTGAATACCTGGCACATGGTGGGGGAGGTGAGGGGATTAATAGGAGGGAGGATTGCCAACCCCACTTCCTCCCAGGAGGCAGGAAAGCTCAGGTCCAGAGCATGGACTGTAGAGCCAGACAGGCCTGGACCAAGTCCTACCTCTACAATGATTAGTTATATGACCTTGAGCAAATTATTTACTTAGTTTCTAAGTCTCTGGCTCCTCAACAACAAAAAATGGGAAAAATGATGGTATCTCTCTTATGTTGTTAAGAGGATTATATGAGATAAGGAATGCAAAGCACTTAGCACAGTGCCAGACCCATTGAAAGAACTCCTTAATGATATATAACGCATGCCACGGAACATCCATTTATTCATTTGGCAAGAATTTATTGAAGGCCACAGCTCTGTCCAGTGGTGTTCTAAAAATTTTATACCTGGGGCTTTTCTCACATTGGTCTCCTTAGAATCTAATCACACAAAGAGTCCTTTATCTATACATATTATAGTATGTGCTGCTTGTATAGACATGGAAAATGGGTTTTAGTGCTTATTTCTGCCCTTTATCTCTCCTTTATATCCAGCTTGAGGATGTAGCTGAACGAGTATGGGATTGGGGTGAAGGCAATTCCATGCTAGCTGTGAACCGCTAGGCAAGCCCTTCACTTATCCACGTCTCCGCTTCTCACCTGCAAGATGGGGAGAATCACACCATCCCAAATGGATTGCTGAGTAAACGCCGCAATGGATTGGGTAAAGCACCAGACTTAGGGCAGATGCTCAATACATAATAGTTGTCCCTCTCCATTTCCACATGTTTTGGTGGGATTAAGAAGCATTCACTCATGGCCGTTCCCAGCCTCCGCCCACCACTCCCCCACCCCCCGCCACTAAAGTGGACTCAGGCCTGGCTGCCCAGTCCTCTTCTCTCAAACCAATTTTGGGCTTTGTGCAGGAGATTTCAGAAAAGGGTGGAAAGAACAGTAAGAAGCCAAGGGCAGAGGCAGCTGTTGGAGCTGCTGGAGGGTTTGGGAGACTTATGAGCCATGTGGGAGCCGTGAGCTCAGTGTGGGGCCAATGCAGGGGAGAGGAAACTGAGGCAAGGGCCCACAGGGAAGAGCACAGGCTGAGGCCAGAAGCAGAGGGAGCTGCGCTCTGCAGCCTCTCCCCACTGTCCTCCTTTTGCTGGTCCGCTGTGCTCTCAAAGAAATATCCTTCACAGACGGCTTCACAGCGTGTTTCTGAAAATTAAGAGGCATTTCTTCACTCATTCGCTGAGTAGCAGTGGAACAACCACTCTGTACCAGGCACATAAAATAATACATTTGATCATCTCTGCCAACAAGAATAATGAGGAAAGAGGTTTGAGAGTGATGAGGAGGGAGTGAGAGCAAGAGAAAGTGAGTTCTGATACATTTCTGATGCTTTTGTCAAACATCAAATCTGTTCTTCAGGTGGGGCACGGTGGTAGCTCACGCCTGTAATCCCAGCACTTTGGGAGGCCAAGGTGGGAGAGTTGCTTGAACTCAGGAGTTCCAGACCAGCCTGGGCAACATAGCACGACACTGTTTCTATTTATTTTTTCTTTTTTGCTGTTTCTATTTAAAAAAAAAAAAAGTCTGTTCTTAAGAAGCACCTCCTTGTCCCATAATTCTGCATTCTAGATGAAAGCAGAATAGAAACGTCACCATTTCACGAGGGTAGAGCTGAGCAATTGGCCACCTCATATACCAGCAAGCCCCAAATACACCCACCAGAGTGTATTTGCCAGTCACACCCTGGTTTCTGCGTTTATTCCTGGGCCCTCCCCTCTGCCACACCCAGCCACCTTTTACTGGTTAGTGGGATAATAGTAACGTTACTGAAAGCCTGCTCCTGCCAACATTTCTGCTCCTACCTCTTGTCAACATTAGTGTGATTCTCAGAATATAGCATAGTCCCTGTGCCTGGCCTTCCATTTGAGTCTGTGAGAGCTAAAGGCTCAGGCACCACTGACGTTGTGTTATTCACACACAGGCACGTGCCTATCCTAGAACTGACTTAGGGGGGTTTTCCCAGATTGCACTTTATATTTAATTTTTGTGTGTTTTTTAAAGGCAGACTTAAATATGACAAGAATGTGCCCGCATGTGCACACATGCACGTATATGCAGGCATGCATGCGCGCACGCACCACTGGGGTGTAAAGTAGCTATTGGCCCAGTCCCTTCGGTCACCTGAAATGCTTCTAGTTCACAGCTGCTGTGGGTGCATCATATTCTAGAAGTGGTGCTCTAGGGTGGCTCTAGGGCCATCTTTGCTGAAAGAGCAGGGCACACGGCTTTGCCTCCCCCAGAGCAGCTAGGAAGTGCTAGATTATCTCCTTGAGAGTCTGACCTTGCCTTGGACCAAAGAGAGATGAGACACTCCTGAAACACCATGGGTGTGTGTGTGTGTGTGTGTGTGTGTGTGTGTGTGTGCATGCGCGCGCACAGGGCTATTTGGTCCTTGGAAAGATTGAACCTCAGCCTTCTGGAATGCATGTCCCACTGAGGGCTTCTAGCTCCTCCTAGATCCTTACATGCCCATTTGCTATTATAACAGCCATGTGGCATGGTGACACTATTCCAAACAACCACATACCTACTAGCCAAGGGATAACTATACTATCTTCCCTTTCTGAAGAACCTTTCAGCAAGAGATTTCAGAGAATTTTACCAAGAAAAGAATCCCATCCCCTCCTCCTTCCATATGACAGGTGGAGCAGTGAGGCACAGTGAAGCCAGAGGGGCCTGGTCATATGGTGAGTCAGAAATGGAGCAGGGCTGCACCTGGTGACACCTGCTTCCTCCCTTGTGGCTTGATTCCTGCCTCATAGGCTTCCTAGAAAGGTGTATCTTCTTCATGGCTTATCTGTTGAGTAGACACTGCTATGAGCTTTCAAATGTTTCCCTAGGTTGCAGGAGGTTGTGTCTCTGAGCAAGAAGTAAGCGTTGAGGCTGGGCACAGTGGCTCACACCTGTTATCCCAGGCCTTTGGGAGGCCAAGGCAGGGCACGGTGCGCCGCTTGAGCCCCGGAGATTGAGGCCAGCCTGGGCAACGTGGTGAAACCCCGTGATATGATTTGGCTGTGTCCCCACCCAAATATCATCTTGAATTGTAGTTCCTATAATCCCTAGGTATTATGGGAAGGACTAGGTGGAGACAATCAAATCGTGGGAGTGGTTTCCTCCTTTGCTGGGCACTCATTCTTCTTCTTGCTGCTGCCATGTGCAGAAGGATATGTTAGCTCCCGTTTCTGTAAGTTTCCTGAGGCCTCCCCAGCCATGCTAAACTGTGAGTCAGTTAAACCTCTTTTCTGTATAAATTACCCAGGCTTGGGCAGTTCTTCATAGCAGTGTGAGAATGGACTAATACACCTGTCTCTTCCAAAACTTTAAAAATTAGCCGGGCATGGTGGCACGTGCCTTATAGTCCCAGCTACCTGGGAGGCCGAGATAGGAGGATAGCTTGAGCCTGGGAGGTCAAGAACAGAGTGAGCCAAGATCTTGCCCACTGCACTCCAGCATGGGCAACAGAGCAAGACCCAGTCTCAAAAAAATAAGTAAATCAATATAAATAAAGTAACCATTGTACAAAGGCTTGTTGGTCACCTCTGGTCAGCCCAGCGTAGGATTTATCTGTGCTCCTCAGGGATGTGTTGCAACACCTTTCAGCAGTTCTTTAGCAAAATTACTGCTTAGTAAGCCCCACAATGTCACAACCCATCTGCTACCCATTTCTGACAGCAGAGCTACTGGGGTATCCAGGGCATCTATTTTATCCGGTGTCATATCATCACATTTCCATGAAGATCAGCTTTGGCAAA
The DNA here is from genome assembly GCA_963573385.1 of Cacajao melanocephalus. Classification (NCBI taxonomy): domain Eukaryota; kingdom Metazoa; phylum Chordata; class Mammalia; order Primates; family Pitheciidae; genus Cacajao; species Cacajao melanocephalus. Next base: position 17,155 of record CAUYLG010005814.1, on the reverse strand, counting down.
CTTTTTGTCCCTTGTCTTTTCACACTGCCACCAGTTCTGTCTCTGGATTCTCTTTCCCAGGGGAGCGCTTTGCTCTTCCCTAATCTAAAGAAAGAATTGGAAGCAATCATACTTCTCCCTCTACTGAGAATAAGACTTATATTTGTCAAGGTCTCAAAAATTTAGAATTTTATAGAGATAAGGGCAAAGAAGAAATGTTTCCAAGGATAAGAAAACAGAAGAACCTCTGATTCCATCACAACACAATCATTACCCGGGAGTTGAAAACAATTGCTCCTATTGCCAGCTGGTGATCATTCCTTTCCTCTTTTACAGTCAGAAATTCTATGAATATATTTTTTAAAGATAGGTGTGAGAGAAAGCAGGTTTGGTTTCCATTTTTCCTTTGGTAGATAGTAAGCTATGAATGCTTTCTTTAAGAGTATTTGTAAATGTGCCCAGAGGTTAATGGAAACTGAGAACATTTGATGCAGCAAAATAATGCCAGCTTTGTGTGTTCTCCCAGAAGTTCCCTGAGCTTGGATCCTAAGCTGGAGCCATTTTCTCCAATATCTTAAAAGATTACATGAAATAAAAGGCAGAGAAACTTGGTATACCCTAGAAAAGTGATATTTATAAGTAAATAAAGAGGTGCCTCAATTTATCTGTAGATAAGTGAACACTCAGAAAAAACATCTCTGAAGTGCTCAAATCATTATGACAAAGCCCCAAGCACGTACATATTGCTAACTAGGTGAGCAGAACTCCCATGATGCTTCGGGGCTATTGGTTTCCCGTCATTTCTACAAGACTTAGCTTTATTAGAAGTTATCTACAGTTATCTATAGGAGACAGATCCCAGCCAATAGGAAAGGAGCATTTGAAAAGGGGCAAGCAAGGATCAGATAACAGAAGTGACATCTAGGAGTGATGGCTAGAAAACAGACAAAAAAGAATGACATTGAAAGCATCATTTAAGAAGGATTAGCCGTAACCATAAGCATGATTCATCATGAAAGAGTTAGAATGTGTTCATCCTCCTCCTCTACTGAACAGAGCAGGGATATATGTAATTGGTTTCAGGTATTCTGTCAAAACATGGCTAGGAGGATACGCAGCCTGTGAAGCATGGGAACCACCCCTTAAATGGAATGCGATGTTGCTCAGCAAGGAAGAATTCCTGGGACATCCTTCCACCTCGTGCCAATGGAGGGCACGGCGCTGGCTTCCTCCCTGAGTCACTGTTTACGGGCAGCTGGCTTCCAGGCCACGTCCCCTCCAGTAAAAAGGGGGCATGCTTGGTAGAGATCCTCGAGACCTTTGATGGCAGGATCTGAAACAAGGCCAGGCCCCATTATTAGGGCAATTACCCTTTAGGCTGATTGCTGCAGAGACGCTGTAAACGCACCTTTGCGGAACACAGATGACACAGGAGAGGTGTTTGGCAGTAATATCAGGACACCCAGGGAACGCAGGGGGCGGGCGGGAGAGGCAGCTTTACGCACATCCCACCCTGGGAGCCCTGCCCTAGCTTAGGCTGAGGCCACTGGGAGGGGTCGGCTTCTTTGATCCTCTCTTTCCCTGCAACCTGCTAGACGGAACTCGAGAGAGGGGCCATCCTAGCTTTAGGCACAGCCAAAGCAGCCTGCCAGGCAGGAAATGCGGGGGCTGTGCCTTCGGGGCTGTCGAGACCAGAGTGAAAGCACAGGGTGGCAACCACTCTGCCACCCCGGTTCTCATCCTCGGCCTGCCCTCCCACCTCCTGCCCCGGGCCCAGACTACATTCCCTGCCTCCAGACCCTATTTTCCTGCTTCACAGGCACACGGCAGAGGCAGTGCCCCAGGTCGCTTGGGCCAGCCATAGAGCAGGCAGCAGAGGACCTGTGGGTGCCTAGAGAGCCAGGCCCATAGAGGCCACGTGGTCAGGGCTGGTGATGAGAAGCAGGCAGTGAGAACTGGGGCCCCTGGAGTGACAGGGCAGCCTGTGTCTAAGCAGGGGCTGTGGCCCAGCTTCAGCAGATTCTTGCCATAAAGGAACAAGAGCCAGTACCAGCAGATCTAATTTTTCAGGAGAAATAAGGAATCTGGATTTCATGTGAACTATTCCAACTTTTAAACTTTTGCATGAAAAACTTCCTCCGTGTAGGCCAAAGGAAAGTTATCTGCAAGCCAGATGTGGCCTCCGACTACAATATGGAACTTGGTCTTGTTGGAACTCAGAAAACAATACCCCAAAGTAAGGGGCTTTGGCATGCTAAGGGCTCTGAACTGAAGGAGATTGGAAGTCCTCAGAAGCACCCTCAGATGCAAGTTCTCTCTGACCTTCTGCCCTCTGTCTCTCATCCCTCTTTTTCCCCTGAAACGAGTCATAGAAACCAAAATTCCTCTTCCCCAAGGTGGGTGATAGAAACTAGAACCTCAGCCGGGTAGAGTGGCTCACACCTGTAATCCCAACACTTTGGGAGGCCAAGGCAGGTGGATCACGAGGTCAGGAGTTCCAGACCAGCCTGGCCAACATGGTGAAACTCTGTCTGTACTAAAAAATCCAACAAATTAGCGGAGTGTGGTGGCACGTGCCTGGCTACTCGGGAGGCTGAGGCAGGAGAATCGCTAGAACCCAGGAGGCAGAGGTTGCAGTGAGCCAAGATTGCACTCCAGTCTGGGCAACAAGAGCAAAACTCCGTCTCAAAAAAGTAAAAAATAAATTAAATTAAATAAAAAGAAACTAGAACCTCTCTTCCCTAAAGCAAGCAGTAACATCTAGAAGGGACCTGCTCTCCCTTTTCCCTTGAAGACCCTCATTCCAAGAAGGCTCCTGCCCTGCACCCAGGAGGAAGGAATGCTACACAGAACCCAAGAAGAATCTGAGCAGATGAGTTCCCACTCAGTCCATTACCCTTTCGTCTGTCACATTTCTACATGGCTGTCCCTGCTTTGTTTAACCTAAGCACAAAAATGGACAATTTCCCCGGGGTCTTTGGGTCTGAATGGCCCTGTGTCACATAAAACTTTGACTGAACATATCTGCCATGCTTTTCCCTTGTTAACCTGTCTTTGTTATAGAAATATCAGCTGTATCGGCCGGGTGTGGTGGCTCATGCCTATGATCCCAGCACTTTGGGAGGCCAAGGCGAGTGGATCTTGAGTTCAGGAGATCGAGACCATCCTGCCAACATGGTGAAACCCCATTTCTACTAAAAATACAAAAATTAGCTGGGCATGGTGGCACATGCCTGTAATCCCAGCTACTCAGGAGGCTCAGGTAGGAGAATGGCTTGAACCAGGGAGTTGGAGGTTGTTGCAGTGAGCTGAGATTGTGCCATTGCACTCCAGCCTGGCAACAAAGTGAGACTTCATCTAAAAACAAAAAAAAGTGTCGACTGTGCCCCTTTATGATGCGTGAGGAAAGGGATCGCACCTTTCCACCCCTTCAGTAGAAACTGAGGCAGCACCCTGGGATGACTTACTCCCTCCACTCACCACCCTTCAACCACCAGAAGCGTCTTTCTGCTCCTTGACCATCATCTCTGGGGACTTTGTGTACAGCTCCAGTTTGTACCCTCCCCTCCACCTTTCACCATGCCCTCACCCTTTTGCTGGCTAACTCCTATTTTCCCTTAAGGGCTTAGCAGAGCATTCATCTTCAAACTTTCCTTGCTGCAGCCCAGAATAAGGAATGTATTTAATATCAAGCCCCAGAACACAAATACAACAAATATTTGTTATGTAGTGGAGGATGGAGCATTCCGGATGGAAGGTGCACAAAAAAGAGTATAGGTAAGACTGAAAATGGAATAACATTGTCTCAACATTAATTCATCTGCTATTTATTGAGTATTTACAGTCTATGTGGTGCCGGGACACAGGGATAAGCAACTGTGCAATTATGCTTTAAATATTCATAACTTTATTGAGTTCCTACTACTTGTAATATACTTTAACTGTTTATTGACTTTAGGGATCACTGAAAGCTAACAGTCTAGTAGAGAGGTAAGAAATTATTTACAATAAGCGCTAAAACAATGGTCTTTGGTTGGGCACCGTGGCTTATGCCTATAATCCCAGCAGTTTGGGAGGCTGAGGCAAGAGGATCACTTGAGTCTGGAAGTTTGAGACCAGTATGGGCAACATAGTGAGACCCCCATCTCTAAAGAAAATGAATGAAAATAGCCAGGCATGGTGGCATGGACCTGTAGCCCCAGCTACTCTGGAGGCTGAGGCAGGAGGATCACTTGAGCTGGGAAGTGGAGGCTGCAGTGAGCCAAGGACATACCACTGCACTCCAGCCTGGATGACAGTGCAAGACTCTCTCAAAACAGCGACAAAACAAAACAATAGTCTTTGACTTCCAGTGTATTAATAAAATGCACCGACTGTTGATGGAGGTGAGGGAGGTGTTGGATAATTTCTTTTGATTATCATCACCCGCTTTCAGGTTTTAGCCCACCAAGCCATCAAGCGTATCCATTCTCAACTCTATAACCTTCTACTTAGTGTGGTTGACCTGTCTGCTGTAACAGGGTTTTGCTATCCACTCACTGTTTCTCTGGGAACACTGATCCCACTTTCCTGCTTTGCAGATTATTTTATAAACACAAATGGCAAAATTTCCGTCTTACACAAAATGTAGCTAAGCTAACTCTCAGGACTCATCTGGCCTTTCTAATTGACCAGACCTTGTGCCATAGCTGCTACTTAAACTTTCTAAAAGTGGCTGTTCCTAGTTACTGTATCCCTTATCATTAATTTTTTTTAAATTCCACTTGTTTCATTAATTCGTAAATGTATTTCATTTATTTACATTTTTCAGCTTGTGTCTCTGAATGTAATTTCTCCTTGGAGGTTTTTGCTACTGTATCAACCCAGGGAGTCTACCCTCTAAGTTTTAACCAACACTTAGGTTTTCTTGCCATAATTAAGGTGAAAAATGTGTTGTTGAATCTGCCTTGCAGAGAAGTAGGAGCCCCGCTGGAATTCCTAAAAATGTTTTGTAATAATTTAGTTAGCTTGATATTAGACTTTTCCCTTGTGCTTATAATTTAGATTTTCTCCCCTTAGCTTTATTTCATTATGTCTGGTTCAATCTGTTATATGATGCAACTTAATTTCTCAGCCTTTCTTTTTGTTTTGAAGCAACATATGCTTAACTACTGTACAATTATGATTCGTCCCCCCAACTTAAACTAACCTGCCCCCACTCCCCAGGCCTCCTGCTCCAGAGCCAGCTCAGGGCATTTACGAAGCTCTGGTCTCTCTCATGTGGGAGTAACAGGCCCTTAGGGCTTCCTCAGTGGGAAGTGGGGCCTGTTCCCTCCGAACACACATGCAGTGGGCATGTCCCCAAACATAGGAGGGGTTAATACGCTTGGCCCCTGCTCCCCTACCTGCCAAAATGTGACAATCCCCTACAATTAGGCCCTCCAGAGATAAGCGACTTCGTTCGTACTTTTACAACAGGAGACTGAGGGGCAGCTGTGTGATCTGTGGTCTTTCTTTTTCTTTCCTTTTTTTTTTTGAGATGGAGTCTCACTCTGTTGCCAGGCTGGAGTGCAGTGGTGCAATCTCGGCTCACTGCAACCTCCAGCTCCTGGGTTTAAGCGATTCTTCTGCCTCAGCCTCCTGAGTAGCTGGGACTACAGGTGCCCGCCACCATGCCTGGCTAATTTTTGTGTTTTTAATAGAGATGGGGTTTCACCATTTTGGCCATGATGGTCTCAAATTCCTGACCTCAGGTGATCCACCCACCTCAGACTCCCAAAGGGCTGGGATTACAGGCATGAGCCACCATGCCTGGCCAATCTGTGGTCTTTCTTTTCCACCCCTAGCTTCTACTTCTGTGGAAATAGGAAATGTATCAGGGGAGCATTTACCCAGTTGTTTTAATTGTCTTGTTTTTAGTTGTTTTGTATTTTTTAATGTATTTTGTATTATTTTTAATGTATTTTGTAATTGTTTTTAACATGATGAAACTCCATCTCTACTAAAAATACAGAACAACTAAAAACAAAACAATTAAAACAACTGGGTAAATGCTCACAAGCTCCTGGGAAGAACTTAGTCATGTGGCCACTCAGCTGCAAGGGAGCCTGGGAAATGTGGTCCTTACTTGAGCCACCATGTACTCAGCCAGACCCTGCTATCATGGAAAAAAAGGGAGAATGAATAGAGGGACAACTAGCAGTGCGCCCCGGGTATCAAGAACCATCCCCAAGCAGAACCACAAACCTGCAGTGCAGGGCTCAGGAGCTCAGTGTGATAGCTGGGAGTCAGTCGAGTTGTCAGCACACCTGCTGTCCCTGCTGGTGACATCTTAAAGGCACTGTGTGGCTTCTGAGGCTGCTGGAGGGAGGATTATTTTCAGGAGTCCACAAGGGCTAACAAATATGTTTCCCACCAAGATTTTTTTTTTTTTCAGCATTTGAATTCCTCAGCCTATCAGGCTTTCTGGCACACCAGGTGGATTTTAGCTGGTCTCCCTCTGCCCATGGTGATCTTATTTTCAGAACAACAAACAAGGACATGCATGCTGACAGGTGGCTTGACCGTAGATCTGGATACCTAAACATTTCTGGACATTTCAGTAAGTGTGGTCATCCTGCACGTGCTTGTATAGGATGATTATGTCTTGCTCCTGCAATAGTCACTGAAGGGGGCCTTTGGGATGCCTCTGCTTTCCCAATAGAGCTCTTCTTCACATAACTCCACACCCATTCTTGGCAAGCCACTCTTGTGCAAAAACACAATGGCATGAAATTGTGAGAAAAAAAAAAAAAAACAGGTCGGGCATGGTGGCTCACGCCTATAATCCCAACACTTTGAGAGGCCGAGGCGAGTGGATCACAAGGTCAGGAGTTCGAGACCAGCCTGGCCAACATGGCGAAACTCCATCTCTACTAAAAATACAAAAATTAGCCGGGCATGGTGGCGTATGCCTGTAATCCCAGCTACTTGGGAGGCTGAGGCAGGAGAATCGCTTGAACCTGGGAGGCGGAGGTTGCAGTGAGCCAAAATCGTGCCACTGCACTCCAGCCTGGGTGACAGAGCAAGACTCTGTCTCAAAAAAAAAAAAAAAAAAAAAAACCAAAACAATAGTTACATAAAATAGATTGATTTCCAATTAAGAGAAAAGGAAAGACTTGCAGCCATATCTCCACAATAGTCATTAAACAACACCATCTGGAGCAGATTAAAGTTAGAAACATTCAGCAATAGAGAACAGAGAAGAGACCCAGATAATTCACAGAAGAGAAGTTCTTATCACTGGACTGGCCAAGATACAATTTTCAAGACAGTAAAAATATTAATCAAATCTTTATTGTTTTTCAGCAAAGAAATCCAGCTTCCTTACCCCGGCATTCAGAACTTTCAAAATGAAGGTCTTAATCTCATTTATGAGCATAGATGCAAAAACACTAAGTAAAATTTTTTTTAAATGGTGCATTATGACCAAGTAGGGCTAATTTTAGGGAGGCAAAAGTGGTTCAACACTAGGAAATCTATTAATATAATTCAATACATTAATAGATTAAAGGAGAAAAACCATTTGAGTATCTCTGTAGATGCTGAACAAGCTCTTGATTAAATCCAACACCATTGTTATTAAAGACTCTTAGTAGATGAAAGAGACAGAAATAGCTACTGGAAACACACAGCAAACATCACACTGAATGGAGTAAGAGTAATATTCTCACAAAGACAGGAAGAAGACGGTGATGCATCCTACCACTGCTACTATTCACTGGAGTCTGCTAAAAGTCTTAGTGAACCAATAAAACAGGTACAAGAAAAGCAGTATAAAGATTGGAAGGGGGCAGGCACGGCGGCTCACACCAGTAATCCCAGTATTTTGGGAGGCCAAGGCAGGCAGATCACTTGAGGACGGGAGTTTGAGACCAGCCTGGCCAACATGGTGAAACCCTGGCTCTACCAGAAAATACAAAAGTTAGCCAGCCGTGGTAGTGGGTGCCTGTAATCCTACCTACTTGGGAGGTTGAGGCAGGAGACTTGCTTGAATCCAGGAGGTGGAGGTTGCAGTGAGCTAAGATCGTGCCACTGTACTCCAGCCTGGGTCACAAAGTGAGACCTCATCTCAAAAAAAAAAAGTGGGGGGAATGGAAAGGAAGGGATCAACTATCACTATTTGTAAACCCTATTATTGTCCAGATAAAAAATACAAATAAAATGAGAAATGATTAGATTAATAAAAAAGATACAAAATCAATATATCAGAATACTACAAAAAATACAAAATACTTAGGCACAAGTACTATCAGAAATATGGAAGATCTATAATTATAAAAGATCTAAAATTATCAAAGTTTACTGAAAGACATAAAAAAAAAAGACCAAAAGAAGGGGAAAGATATTCTAGCTGCTGAATGAGAAAACTTGTTACTGTCTAGATGTCGGTTTTTAAAAAATTAATCAATAAATTTAATTCACTCCTAATCCAAATTTTAATTGGATTTTGGTAGCTCTTGATAAACTGATTTTAAAGTTCATGTATATGGACTATTTCTGAAAGGGCAGATAAGAAACTGGTAAAGCCTGTGGAGGGGGAATTGAATGATAGAATTTAGGAGAGGGGGGCCAAGCATCTTCATGCCTGTCTTGACTTTTCTTCCTGTGTAGGACTGAGTCCGTCTCATGGCCCTGGATGCCTTCTTGATACTAAGCATCCCTTTCCTACAGTCCAGCTTCTGGTGGCTAAGCCTTCTCACCCCCAGCCAACCCACAGACAAGGGCCCCATCAGACACTAGCCCTACATCCAAGGCATCCTTCCTGCCTCTTACTGGGGGAGACAATGAGCTCCCTAAAGGGCATAAGGTGGACGGGAGGATTCCACTGTGGTTCAATGCTGGACCCCAGGGCACAAGGTGGACTGGAGGATTCCATTGTACTTCGATGCTCTGTGAATCCGGGAGCTGCCACATATGCTCAATTTACAGTGGGGTGAGGTGGCTAATAAAATGAGTTAAAAAATAATTGCTCTGGCATCTTTTCTTCCACCAAATGACATTCTCAGCTCTCAGCAGGGAGTTGAAATGAACCCAAAGTAGGAAACTGATATTTTAATTTGAATTGAAACTGAACTCAAATAACAATATTGTTCTCTCTTTGAAGCCTGAACTAAATCTGACCTGGACAAAATCCAGAAAATTTCTTAACCTATTCCTTCTCTCCAAAAACAACCTGCAGTAACAGCCTCGATCTTTCTGAATTCTGAACCTACTTCATGTTTTATTTTTCCAAGTGAGTAGTGCAATATGTTAAATAATTTTTTAAGAGTTTATTACCCTGATAGAAGCATGATCTCTTAAGTACAAATTATATATTTGCTGTTGAAGGAATAAAAGGAGTTGATAAACTTCAAAGGTTTTATTTAATTAGAAAAAAATGTTAAAACTGGTGTAAAACAATATGAGGTTTATACTGTATTTTCATTTTTTGTGTTTATTTTTAAAGTGATAAACTCAAGCAGCTACATAAAAAATAATTTTTAAAAACTTGATGAACATTATAGCCCCATATTTTTGTTGTTAGGTCCGTAAAAAATTTCAGTATGAGAGAGTAACGTAGTAGGAAATGTAGGATTTATGAATCATGGTTTGAATGAGTCCTTCAAAGTTCATGTGCTGGAAACTTAATCCCCAATACAACCTTGTTGAGAGGTGAGATCCTTGAGTGGTGACTGGATTAGTATGTTGAGAGGTGAAAGGATTAATGCCATTATTGCAGAAGTGGGTTAGTTATCATGGGAATTAGTTTCTGTTAAAAGTAAGAGTTCAGCTCCCTTCTCTGTCACTCTCTTTTGCTCTCTTGCCCATCTTATTTCTGTCATGGGATGACACAGCATGAAGGCCCTTGCCAGATGCCAACACCATGCTCTTGGACTTCCCAGCCTCCAGAACTGTAAATCAAATAAATTTTGTTGTTTATAAATCACCTGGTCTCTGTTATCACTGCACAGACTAAGGCATGAACTAACAGCCATGTCTCCTTGACACTTGACATAGCATCTAGAATGCAGTTGGAGCTCAGTACCTATTTGTTAAGTGAATTAATCAAGGAGTTCCTCCTGCCTTCTATGTGAGGACATATTTGCCTTCGTGCATTGTGGACCTTTGGTCTTGATTTTAAATGTTTTCTCAGCTCAGCCCTTTTGGTTTCTAGGCTTGTCTGTGAGTCTTTCTCAGCATTGTAGCCACCTCTCTTCATGTTCTGTGAATATCTCTGTTATTCATTTTCTTCTTTCTGACTTGCTAATTCATCACAAGAGTTTGCATATGTGTGTGTGACTTCTCTGAATATTTGATCTCTAATATGATCTTATTTTTCTTAAATAACTTCATTAGAAGCCTCAACTTTATTTTCTTCTTATATGGAGTTGTATACTTAAAAAAGTATGCACAAGATTAAAGAGGGACTATGTATCTAAGAAATTTATTTCTTTTTTCCTGAGATATCTAAATACAGGCTAGCTCTTATGCTTTGGCTCAAAGTTTGACTTGGTAAATTTGTTCTATTCATTTCTTTCTTTTTTATAATTAAAAAAATAGGGATGGGGCCTTGCTATATTGGCGAGGTAGTCTTGAACTCCTGGCCTCAAGCAATCCTCCTGCCTTGGCCTCTCAAAATGCTGGGATCACAGGTGTGAGCCACCATGCCCGGCCTATTCATTTCTTTCTATTGTCTATGGTTAGAAAGACAGTGCCTTCCCTTGAGTATAGTGAAGTGGGGCATTTCCCCCAAATTGTACAGAGGAAACTCTAAACAGCAGTGAGCAGGAGAGAAGTAACTGCCCCAAATCCCACTCCCACATACGCTCATTCTTCAGGTTACTCTTTTGACATTGCCTCCCATATCTTTCCTTCAGTGCCACTTTCTCTATTTCTGTTTTGAATATTTCCAGTCTCAGTTCCGATGACCAACGCTGCCATATAATTCATTTCAGCTTGAGGCTACTTGTACCCCTCTGGGGAAAGCCCAGGTTGTTAAATACTACATGTAAACATCCCTTGCACAACATCCATATCTCCATCTATTTTCCATTGAGACACAAGCACTGTCCCTTGCAGACTTCAAAGTGCCTGATCCCTGATCAAATGATCACATGATCTGAACTAAGCAATGAGAATCTTGCCCTATCAAAATGAGATCTTGAGCCATGTGACACAAGGATCCCAAATGGCAAAACAGGTTCATTCCAAAGGGCAGGGCTGCCCATTAGTTCTTGCTCCCTGGATCTCTGGAGCCACCCCAGTTCCTGTCCTCACTGAGGCCTTTTCCTGTGATTCTCTGGGCTACTCTGTGGCCTTTCAATACATTTCTTTTTGTCTTTAGTTATCCAGTGTTCATTTCTGTTGTTTGCAACCAAAGAGCCCCAAGTGATAACCAGTGTTTGCAATTATTTGAGAACTTCCTGTTTCTTCATTGTTATGCTTTAATAAGAGCCTGCTACATCGATTAGTGTGGATTCTTAAGCCTTGACCACCAGATCGTTCATCTCTTACGTCCACTTTCACCAGCCCCTTTCCAGATACCTGAGTGCCACCTTTGCTTCTCTTGATTCTATTTTCTTTGGAAGATGTGGAACTATCCTGTTTGTTTTCATTAAAGTCTGCCATTGACTGGATGCAGTGGCTCACGCCTGTAATCCCAGCACTTTGGGAGGCTGAGGTGGGCAGATCATCTGAGGTCAGGAGCTCGAGACCAGCCTGGCCAACACGGTGAAACCCCATCTCTACTAGAAATGCAAAAAATTAGCCTGGCGTGGTGGCAGGTGACTGTCATCCCACTACTCCAGAGGCTGAAGCAGGAGAATCACTTGAACCCAGGGGCCAGAGGTCGCAGAGAGCTGAGATTGCACCATTGCACTTTAGCCTGGGTAACAGAAGTGAAATTCCATCTCAAAACAAAAACAAAAACAACCAACCAAACAAACAAAAACACAATAAAAGTCTGCTATCACTTTGGGATGATGGGATATACTTTACTGCCCTTTGGAGAACAAGTGAGCTTTATCACTATTTATTTACTTAAACAGAAACCAGCTAAACCAGAATGAAATCAGCTACCAGGATTTCTCCGACCTCACTTTCCACCTGGGCTCTCTCTGACAATAGGTAACCTTTGGATGAAATTGGCACAAAACTTTGAGAGACAGGACTCCTAACTGGATGACATTTTTAACATAAAGCAGCTATGGTAGCGTCACCAAGAGTTTTCGTCAGGAACGCAAATGGCTTGCCTGTGGCCAGCACTCTGCCTTATTCTCTCCTTCCCCCTACCCCTTCCCTCTTCCACTCTATTTCTGCTTCTTTGAGCAGCTAGAGTGGTAAATTCTGGTGATTCTCCATCACCTACCTTTGGCAGACTGGGGTTTCCCTCTGAGGGCAGTGGCTCTTGGGAAAGATCTCAAGGGCTCCCCAGAAGCCTCAGCTCAGGTCAACACAGTCAGTCCCTTGGCTCTTAGCTGGGCTAACTGATAGCCTTGGTGACCTTTAGCAATGACAGAGGTGTTCTTTGTTTGCAATGGTCAGACAGCATCTGCCCTGGCAATGCTGAAGCACCTCTCAGCTTTTGGTCTCAGGACTCTTATACTCTTAAAAGGTCACATCAGACCTCTGAGCAAACCACTCAGCATGGTCTGATGTGACCTTCCCGAGGGAAGATGCTATGCCTGCTTTTTCTCTCCACCCTGGTTGATGGAATAAATTAATGGTTGATGAAAGTATAGCAGAGTACACACAACTAACTTAATTTTAGCCCCTGACCAGCACAAGGACACAAGAATCATCTAAGCAAAGTGGTGAGAAAGAAGGACTCCAGGGTCTCTCCAGAAGAGGAAGCGTTTTGTAGAGTGGCTAAGGAGCACAAACATTGGACTCTAGGCTTAGGGTACAGTTCTACCACTTAGCTGTTAATTTGGGCAAAGTTACTTATGTTCTCTGAGCCTTATCTGTAAAACGGAGATAGGAATACCACCTATCTCCTAGGGTTCCTGTGACAACTAAATGAGATGAAACCTAAAATGTCCCCAGCATGAAGACTGGCACATAGCGCAATCAATATGAGCTATTGTTATCACTGGTAATAAAATCATCAGTAACCAGCTGCCAAGGCGGAACAGCCTACGTGCATTGTGACCTTTCTGAAGGCAAAGGCTGCAGGAGGCCTTTCTAGGGAGTCAGGACTGGAGACGCCAGTGGGGCATCCTGCACATGGCAGCAGAGGCCAGCATAGGACAGAGCAGAACCAAGGAGAGCTTGCCTTTCCCCACCAATGCTACGCTGTTGCCCAAATCCTGCAAGCTTTATAACTCATTTGAGGGGGAAAAACGAGGGAAGGGGGAATCTTGTAGTTATCTAAGTTTGTAGATGGGAAATGTTCGTACCTGCTGCACTCATAAAAGTTTGTCTTGGCACAGCTGAGACACAGACACAGAACTATCTGGCCTGTAAGGTGAAGCTACCTGCCTCCCCGTCCCCGCTGCCCTTCTACCACCATCCTTGCCATTATCCTTCTCTCCTTGAAGGAAGATTGCAAGTCTGGTAAGAAAATAGCGAGGCACTGCTGCAAAGATTGGCATTCAGATACTGGACTGAGGCTCTGGACTTCCTCCTGCTGGGGCTTGAGTGGGAGCCCAGCCTGGCGGTGCCTGTGTGGTGGCTGGCTGCCTGGTGAGCACGGGGAGCTGATGAGCAGAGACGCAGGATAGTCCTCTAGCTTGATCCCTGAGAGGCAAGTGGAGTAGGAATGGGAAGGAAGAGCTGGATTCTACAGAAATCCCCAAGAAGAAGTGTTGGGAATTCACAGAGTCAGGGGAAGTAAGAGAGGACTGGGATTTGGGCCTAGATGGCTCGGGGAATCGTGATGCCATGGCCAGGTGCGGTTGCTCACACCTGTCATCTCAGCACCTTGGGAGGCCAAGGCGGGCAGATCATCTGAGGTCAGGAGTTCAAGACCAGCCTGGCCAACATGGTGAAACCCTATCTCTACTGAAAATGCAAAAGTTAGCCGGGCAAGGTGGTGAGTGCCTGTAATCCCAGCTACTTGGGAGGCTGAGGCAGAGAATTGTTTGAACCCAGGAAGTAGAGGTTGTAGTGAGCTGAGATCGCACCACTGCACTCCAGGCTCGGTGAAAGAGAGAGACTCTGTCTCAGAAAAAAATTCAGATATCAGGTATCAAGAGGGGGAGTGGGTCAAGGGTGAGGGAACTGATAAGTATACTTTAGTCAAGGTGAGTTAAGACGTTGATATGATGTCCAAGTGTAAGCATCAGGCACACGAATGAAAATGTAATTATAGGTATAGAGTGGTGGTTCTCAAACTTTTGGTCTCAGGACTCTTATACTCTTAAAAATTATTCAATATGAGTATTCAAAGAATTTTTTTTTTTTTGAAACAGGGTCTTACTCTATCGCTCAGGCTGGAGTGCAGTGACAAGATCTCTGCTCACTGCAACCTCCACCTCCCAGGTTCAAGTGATTCAGCCACCTTAGCCTTCTGAGTAAATGGGATTACAGGCATGTGTCAACACACTCAGCTAACTTTTGTACTTTTAATAGAGACAGGGTTTCACCATGTTGGACAGGCTAGTCTCGAACTCCTGACCTCATGATCCTCCTGCCTTGGCCTCCCAACGTGCTGGGATTACAGGCATTTCCCACTGTGCCCGGCAGCCCCCAAAGAACTTTTGATTAAATGGTTTTATCCATCGATGTTAATCGTATTAGCAATTAGAACTGAGACATATAATGTTTATTAATCTGTTTAAAAGTAACAGTAACAAACCTCTTAAACATTAACACAAATCATATTACTATATCTCCTGAAAAAAAGTTTAGTGATCATTTTACATTTTTGCAAATCTTTTTAATGTTCGGCTGAACAGTAGATAGTTGGATTACCAAATCTTTTTTTTTTTTTTTTTTTTTTGAGACAGGGTCTGGCTCTGTCTCCCAGGCTGGAGTGCCATTGTGCAATCTTGGCTCACTGCAACCTCTGCCTTCTGGGCTAAAGCGATCCTCCTGCCTCAGTCTCCTGAATAGATGGGACTACAGGCATGCGCCACCATGCCCAGCTGGATTCTCAAATCTTTCGCGCTCAATTTGTTATGACATCTCGTATTTCACCAAAGTCTCTGAAGAGAATCCATATTCACACAGATAAGTCGTTGGAAAAGGGAAGATCTTATGACTCCCTCCAGGGAGGGATCCTGGAAATACTTTTGAGAACTGCTGGTCTAGAGAGGCGTCACGGATTTTGATAATTTTTTTGAAGTACTCTGCCCAGAGATGAAAGTTTTGTAAGAGTACAAAAGAGATCTTGTTGGGAGAAGAAAGAGAAAAATGCAGACAGCTATGATCTGAGCACTGGGTAAATCTGTACAGTTGATCTTCGTTATTTGTGGATTCTGTATTTGCAGCAAATTTGCCTACTTGCCATATTTGTAACCCCAAATCAATGCTTGTGGCACTTTCGTGGTCAATTGCAGACATGCACAAGTAGGTGAAAAATTTAGGTTGCATGATGTGGGACTAGACATACCTGCAACTGAAGTTGGTGATGGTCGTAGTTTGGGGTCCTCTGCCTGCTGAAGTTAGGACTAGCCCTGGATTCAAATTACAGTCATGAGTTGAATAACTACATTTCAGTCAACAACGGACCGCATATACAACGGTGGGACCAAATGGTGGTACCATACGATTACAATACATTTCTTTTTTTTTTTTTTTTTGAGACTGAGTCTCACTCTGTTGCTCAGGCTGGATGCAGTGGCATGATTTCAGCTCACTGCAGCCTCTGTCTCCCAGATTCAAGCGATTCTCCTGCCTCAGCCTCCCGAGTAGCTGGGATTGCAGGCATGTGCCACTATGCCCGGCTAATTTTTGTATTTTTAATAGAGCTGGGGTCTCACCATATTGCCCAGGTTGGTCTGGAACTCCTGACCTCAAATGATCCACCCACCTTGGCCTCCCAAAGTACTGGGATTACAGGCCTGAGCCACTGCACCCGGCCCACAATAAAGTATTTTTAATGTACCTTTTTATGTTTAGATCTATTAGATACACAAATATTTAGCATGGTGTTACAGCTGCCCACAGTATTCCATACAGTAACATGCTGTGGAGCTTTGCAGGAGCAGTAGGCTACGCTATCTAGCCCAGGTGTGCAGCAGGCTATGCCATCTATGTTTGTGTTAGTGCAGTCTACAACATTCACACAACAAATCACCTACTGGTTTCTCAGAACATATCCCTGTTGTTAAGGAATGCAGGACTGTACGTAATGAGACATCGTGGGGATCGAACGCAAGTCTAAACGTGAAACTCATTTATGTTTCACATACACCTTTTACACATGGCCCGAAGGTAATTTTATAAAACATCTTTAATAATTTTGAGCATGAAACAAAGTTTTGACCACAACCCATCACAGGAGATCAGAGATGAAATTTTCTACTGGTGGCATCAGGTCCATGCTCAAAATGTTTCAGATTTTGGAGCATTTTGAATTTTGAATTTTCAGATTAGGGATGCTTAACCGGTGAATTAAATAAGGTTTCACTGATTAGGGATGCTTAACCAGTGAATTAAATAAGGCGTCTTTAAATAGAAACACACCTAAAACAAGGTTACGTATTGATCAATTGACAAGAACGTAAGCAGAGGCTCACAGAAAGCTAAACTTGTATTTCCCCGATGAACTCAATTCCCCTGAGTTCAGTATTCACTAATTCAGTGTTTGCGGCACCGTCAAGAAAAAAACTACCTTGAATAATGAGACTCGGCTGTACTTGGAGGTGGGAAGAGGAAAGGAAATCTAGGAAAAATAGAGAAAGTTCCAGTAAAATGGTTCCTAGTGAGAAAATTTTCAAAAAGGAGAAACTGGTCCGCTTGTCAGCCACAGCAGGGGAAGAAGAGGCAAGTTCAGCCTCCCCTGTCCCCACCACCCTGCTGGTGGAGGTCCCATCACCTGTGCCTGGACGGGTTTCTCCTAGATTTTTGCTCAACTAACTAAATAAATAAATCAGGGAAACCCGGAGCTTATCCAAGCGCATGTGCTTTCCATCATAGGAAAGCAGTGAAAGGAAAGGGCTGCTCCACTCCTGTAAGGAGAAAAAGGGAAATAAAGTGGCCAGGCCAGGCACGGTGGCTTATGCCTGTAACT
>CAUYLG010005812.1:0-19256 GCA_963573385.1 Cacajao melanocephalus | reverse complement strand
CCTGGAAACCATCATTCTCAGCAAAGTGACAAAAGAACAGAAAATCAAACACCGCATGTTGTCACTTATAGGCAGGTGTTGAACAATGAGAACACATGGACACAGGGAGGGGAGCATCACACACTGGGGTCTGTCAGGGGGGAACTAGGGGAGGGACAGCGGGGGTGGGGAGTTGGGGAGGGATAACATGGGGAGAAATGCCAGATATAGGTGATGGGGAGGAAGGCAGCAAACCACACTGCCACATATGTACCTATGCAACAATCTTGCATGTTCTTCACATGTACCCCAAAACCTACAATGCAATAAAATATATTTTTTTAAAAAAGAAACAGAACATTTTCAATATCCTTGATTCCCCTACATAGAAGCTCAGTTTTTGATAATTAGAACAACAAGCCTCTTTTGACTAAAAATAAACAAATTTTTCTTTCAAGATACTGATACTGTGATAGGCTTAAAGAGCATGTTTAAAATTGTCTGCTATGACAAGCCTTAACCAATGACAATGAACTCAGAATGCTACACGTACAACATGAATTGAGGGGAAGAGTGTTCTCTTCTTATCTTAAATGCATTAAAGTATTAAGTGTTCCCCTTAATACCTTACTTGAGTATTCTTTCTTTCCCTCTTTCTTTCTTTCTTTCTTTCTCTTTCTTTCTTTCTTTCTTTTCTTTCTTTCTTTCTTTCTCTCTCTCTCTCTCTCTCTCTCTCTCTCTCTCTCTCTTTCTTTCTTTCTTTCTTCTTTCTCTTTCTTTCCTTCCTTCCTTCTTTTCTTTTCTTTTTTCTTTTTTGGTCAGAGTCTCACTTTGTCACCCAGATGGAGTACAGTGGTGTGATCTCAGCTCACTGCAACCTCCCCTTCCTGGGTTCAAGGGATTCTCCTGCCTCTGCCTTCTGAGTGGCTGGGATTACAGGTACCCACCACCATGCCCAGCTAATTTTTATATTTTTAGTAGAGATGGGGTTTCGTCATGTTTGCCAGGCTGGTCTCAAATTCCTGACCTCAGGTGATCTGCCCACCTCAGCCTCCCAAAGCGCTGGGATTACAGGCATTTAGCCACAGCGTCCAGACTTTAGAGTATTATTTCTAATTCTATAATTAACATTGTGTCAATGCCGTATCAGGTGTGCAATATATATATTTTTTTTGGTTAATTAAGGAAGGAGATAACCCGTGTCAGGATCTTTGATCTCCAGAAATCATTTTAGGATAATAATTAGAGAAGCTTCTCACCTGGTCCCTTATCTAATATACTAATAGGAACTAACGGGATCAAATGAAATTACCAGAGATGGGAAGGTTTGGTGGCTCACGCCTGTAATCTCTGCACTTTGGGAGTCCAAGCTGGGAGGATAACTTGACACTAGGAGTTCGAGAACAGCCTGGCCAACATGGCAAAACCTGTTCTCTATTAAAACTACAAAAATTAGCTGAGCATGGTGGCATATGCCTGTAATCCCAGCTACTTGTGAGGCTGAGGCATGAGAATAACTTGAACCTGGGAGGCAGAGGTTGCAGTGAGCTGAGATGGCATCACTGCATTCCAGCCTGGGCAACAGAGCAAGACCCTTTCTCCAAAAAATAAAAGGAAATTACCAGAAGTGAAAAAACACAAAAGATAACATTTCAAAATGTTATTCTGAACACTTGTTTTGTTTTCTATAAAAGGAAAAATCCACAAAATAGGTCACATGGTGATGTCTCAAATATTTTATCTCAGCTATCATGTCTCCTTTTAGTCCCAATCTTGTATGTTATCATATTAGTTATTACTACCTAAATGATTTTAGAAGGCATTAAGCTACCTGACTTCAAACTATGCTACAAGGCTACAGTAATCAAAATAGCATGGTACTGGTATCAAAACAGAGATATAGACCAACGGAACAGAACAGAGGCCTTGGAAGTAAAGCCACAAATCTACAACTATCTGATCTTTGATAAACCAGACAAAAACAAGCAATGGGGAAAGGATTATCTGTTTCATAAATAGTGTTGGGAAAACTGGCAAGCCATGTGCAGAAAGCTGAAACTGGACCCCTTCCTGACACCTTTACACTAAAATTAACTCCAGATGGATTAAAGATTTAAACATAAGAACTAACACTATAAAAACCCTAGAAGAAACCCTAGGCAATATCATTCAGGACATAGGCATAGGCAAGGACTTCATGACTAAAATGCCAAAAGCAACGGCAACAAAAGCCAAAATAGACAAATGGGATCTAAATAAACTTAAGAGCTTCTGCACAGCAAAAGAAACAATCATTAGAGTGAACCAGCAACCAACAGAATGGGAAAAAATGTTTGCAATCTACCCATCTAACAAAGGGCTAATATCCAGAATCCACAAAGAACTAAAACAAATATACAAAAAAAAAAAACAAACAACTCCATCAAAAAGTGGGCCAAAGATAACAGACACTTTTCAAAAGAAGACATCTATGCAGCCAACAAACATGAAAAAATGCTCATCATCACTGGTCATTATCAAAGCTACATTGAGATAGCATCTCACACCAGCTAGAATGGTGATCATGAAAAAATCTGGAGACAACTGATGCTAGAGAGGATGTGGATAAATAGGAATGATCTTATACTGTTGGTGGGAGTGTAAATTAGTTCAACCATTGTGAAAGACAGTGTGGTGATTCCTCAATGATCTAGAAATAGAAAAACCATTTGACCCAGCAATCCCATTACTGGATATATATCCAAAGGATTATAAATCGATCTGTTATGAAGACACATGCACACTTATGTTCATTGCAGCACTGTTTACAATAGCAAAGACTTGGAACCAGCCCAAATGCCCATCAATGATAGACTGGATAAGGCAAATGTGGCACATATACACCATGGAATACTATGCAGCCATAGAAAAGGATGAGTTCATGTCCTTTGCAGGGACATGGATGAAGCTGGAAACCATCATTCTCAGCAGACTGACACAAGAACAGAAAACCAAACACTGCATGTTCTCACTCATAAGTGGGTGTTGAACATGTCCTTTATTTTTTAAAAGATAATTATACTATGAAAATTAAAAGGACCCAAGATATCTATTTCTAATGATGTATGTTGATATAGAAACACTAATAGGTATGTTTGCACTACGCTATTTTACCTATAGAAAGTGGTAAGCCAAAATTTAAGTCTTAATTTTAGTTATTGGAGCACTATAGTGCTTTACTGCTATACATTGTTAGTGGTATGATTTAACATTGTAGTTGGCAATAAGAACAGCAACAACTAGAGAGTATTTAGTTCCTTCCCATTAGCAATGCCATATGCTTAAATAGCAATTGGCCTGAAAGTCAAAACAAACTGTTGACTGGTTCTATGGAACACAGGTAAACAAATAATTTTTACACTTTGATTCTAAAGTTAATGAAATTAATGCAAAGACAAATGTTCACATATACATTATGGTCTTTCTGACACTCCAACAAATGTATGCCTTGACAAACTTATTGAAACTGATTCATATTTTCAATAAAATTTTTAGACAGTTTTTTGGTTTTGATATCTTGCCATCATCTAGATTGCAGCTGCAGTATAATATTTGGAGGAGTGTAATTTCCTGATAAACAGCTTTAAAAATCAGTCAGTTCATACATTCACATTAACGTTGAACTTAATTACCTATAAAAGAAACCTTGAAATATTTTCCATTAAATTAAGTTACTGTTAATCCTCTTAATTTAATTAACAAAACTAGCCAAATGTTTCATCTCAGCTTCTAACTAATATGTTCTATGTCTTTCATGTCAGCTTACTCAGCTCCTTCTGCTTCATAAACTATGTGTGAGAAAGAATGTGAAGACAGACCCTGGTTTCACCCTTTCAAGGAATGGATAACTATTTTAAGTACAACTCACTAGCAACTCACGGTTTCTGAAACATCTAAATAATTCTTTATATCATTAGCACTTTATCATTATTACATCAGAACGGCTTCAGAATGTACTTGGTGAACAAAAATTAAGGCATGTTGCTAAACTAAAGCACGATTTTTATTCTTCATTTCAACTCCCACCCAAGATCCAATTTGTGTTAAATGATAAGTAGTCTATTTTTCAATCGACATTCCACATAATAACAATACTTCGGGAAAATAGAATTTATTTGTGTTACATTGTTTTTAGAGAATGCTTTGAAGAAAAAATCTGGATGTTGACAAAGTTTAATTTTCCTGTGCGTGTATTCATAAATTTTGTATGTATTTTGTATTGTGTATACATGTATTTTTTGTGTGTGTATACATAAATATTGAATTCATGTATATACACACACATGCACACATGCTGGATAACTACTTTCTAACTCAAAAAAACCTTTTGCAAGTAGGCAGAACAACTGAATCTTAGAAAATGCAAACTAAAAGGATAGCAATAAACAGTTCATCTACCTTTACAATTAATTTTTATTCTTTAACCATAATTTCACATTTTGTAGTCAAGATAAATAGGTCACTGTAGTGATCTTAGACTTGGGCTGTAAGATAAGTGAGAATTGCAAATTGAAGTGACTATATGGCTTAATTTTCCTTCTGGAGACCAGGAAAGAAAAACTTTAATCACAACTCTAACCTCAACTTTAAATATGCTGATAATAACTAAAGGAGAAATTTCTACCTCAAATGCTAATCTTCTATGGATTTGAAATGTCATAAAGTGAAAATATTGTCCCACAGTTTCCCTTATTTAAACTTAGAAAACTGGAATGGGTGATTTGCAAAGTTTCTTCCAGCTCCCAAAGACTATGAATCTCTTACTCCAGGACATTTATGTTAGATGAGAATTTGAAGTCAAACTGTTGCTCCCTCTTAGACAAATTATTCCACACAAGAATCACTTTTATATAATCTTGTACACAAAACCAAAGGTGAAAAAAATAAATGAAGAATATCTGTGTATCTATAGATTGAATTATGATATATTTATCATTCAATTTTTCATCTACAAAGCAGCAATTTTTAAATAGTTCAATCTAATAGAAGGACACAGTTAAGAAGAATAGAAAAATACAGCCCAAATACTTGCCACATAAAATTTCACACTTATTTATTACATTGACATTGGGGTTTATCCCATGGCAAGCTCCATTGAGTACTATGCAAATATATACCAATGTGTATAGAGGAGAACGTTTTACAACACCTACTCACTAAGAAATTGATTTACTAGGGTTTACCATATCATTTAGCCAATCTTTTTTGCAAAAATTTTAAGCACTATCTAGGCTCAATAAGTGAGTTGATAAGAGATTGAAAAAGTGCTTTCTGGCCGGGCCTGGTGGCTCATGCCTGTAATCCCAGCACTTTGGGAGGCCGAGGCGAGTGGATCACGAGGTCAAGAGATCAAGACCATCCTGGTCAACATGGTGAAACCCTGTCTCTACTGAAAATACAAAAATTAGCTGGTCATGGTGGCGCACGCCTGTAGTCCCAGCTACTTGTGAGGCTGAGGCAGGAGAATTGCTTGAACCCAGGAGGCAGAGGTTGCGATGAGCCGAGATTGCACCATTGCACTCCAGCCTGGGTTACAACAGCAAAACACCGACTAAAAAAAAAAAAAAAAAAAAAAAAGTGCTTTCCTCTATGTTCTTACACAGCAAATTTTTTGAGGTTATTTTTTCCGATGGGCCAAACATTTCATGGGTATAATATATCCATGGAAATATTGAGATATTAATTTTTGTGCACAATGAGCAAACATAATTCGAACAAAATACTTTAAAATGTTGGGAGTGCTTTTTAAGTAAAATTAAGCTTCCAAAATATTAAGAATTTGCCTGCATTAGAGATCTAGTTAATACTATCTGTTCAGAGAATATCATCTGTTCAAACACTGACTGCTAGAAAAACTAAAAAACAAATTTTCTGATAAATATTTGATTGTTTGGAAGTAAAAATAGTATAGGTAGAAGTCTCTAATATTTAGTATAGTCATTTCATGTATATTAATTTTTCTTCATATATATTAGAAACATCTTACACACACATACATACTTGCATACAAGCATATCCAAAGTGTTACATATGGGTATTTAGTATATAAAATATTAAAATACGCTTTTATTACATTAATATAAAATATATAAATAAAATAAAAACATATTTTATGGGGTGAACTGTGTTTTCTCAAATTCTTATATTAAAATTCTAACCCCTAGTACCTCAGAATGTAACTATTTGAAGATAGATAGGTAAATAGAAGTAAGTTAAAATGTGCTTATTAGTGTAGGCCATAATCCAAGATGACTGTTGTCCTTAAAAGAGGAGGAAATTAGGACACAGACATGTGCAGAGGAAAGATCATGCAAAAATACAGGGAAAAGACTATCTAAAAGTCCGGAAGAGAAGCCTCAGAAAAAATCAAGCCTGCTAATACCCTAACTTCAGACTTCTATCCTCTAGAATTGTGAGAAAATAAATTTCTATTGTTGAAGCCCCTTAGTCTGTGGTACTTTGTTATGGCATCCCTAGCAAGCTAATATAAAGTACAATATGGTATAAAGCATATAAAACAAAATAAATTTTTTATAGTTCTTGCATTTTTACATTTGTTAGTAATCTTGTTCATCATTGTACTCCCCTTGACTGGAATAATAATTTGCACACAGAAAATGTTCAACAAACGTGAGTATAATAAATTATTTAATTAGCCTCTTAAGAAACATTTCTTCCATATGTGTAGGCCAAATTAAAACATTATTTAAAAATATTAAAACATAAATATATTGGGATAAAGGGATAAAGTTGTCTACCAATTCATAAATAATATGACAGACAATTTAGTCTAAACACTTTTAATATTATTATCCTCTTCCTCTGTCCGATTACTATTTCCAAGTTGTATGTATAACTTAATATAGATAACAGTCATATCAATCTGTGAGTAGTGATTAATAGACCCCTAGAGCATCTGAAGACTATTTTAATTAAGGCATTAAAATATCACACTTGAACCCTAATATCAATAAGTACTCCAAATGTAAATAATCTAAATACCTGAAAGATATTGACAGAGTAGATTAAAAAAATACCACCAATCATATGTTGTCTAAAAAAACTCACTTGAAATACAATAATAGAAGTTAGTTAAAAGTAAAAGAATGAAAAAAGATCTATCATGTAACATTAATGAAAGGAAAACAGAAATACCTATATTAATATCAAATAGACTTTAGAGCAAAGAAAATTACCAGAGACAGAGAGGGATACTGTATAATAATAAAAGGATCAATCTACTGTGAAGACACACCAATCCTAAAAATGTATGAACCAAACAACAGAGAAGAAAAATATATAAAATAAAATTTGATAGAACACAAAGGACAAATAGAAAGATTAAGAATTATAATTGTAGACTTCAACATTCATTTCTCAGTAATTGTTGGAACTATACAGAAAAATAACAAGAATGTGGAAGAATTCAACAACACCATTAACCAACAAGATCTAATCAACCTTTATAGAAAACTCCACCCAACAACAGCAAACACATTCTGTTTAAGTGCTTATAGAACATATATCAAGATAGGTCATATCCAGAGCCATAAAACAAACCTCAACAAATTTAAAAGAATTGGAACCATACATAGCACATTTTCCAACCACAGTGAAATCACACAAGAGATCAATTCTAAAATGACAAATATTCTTGTTAGTATATCTCAAAACACTTAGAAATGAAACAACACATTTATAAATAATCCACAGCTCAATGAGGCGTTCTTAAGGAAAATCTTAAAAATGCATTGAACTAAATAAAAATAACATCAAAACATATCAAATTTGGGGGACATAGTCAAACAGTATTGAAAATGGAATTTTATATATGAAAAGCATGCACTACAAAAGAGAAAAAAAATCTTAAATCAGTAATCTAAGCTCCTGCTGCAAGAAACTAGAAAAAGAAGGGCAAAACAAACCTAAAACAAGAAAATGGATAGAAATCATGAAGATCAAAAATCAATGAAATTCAAATAAAAAACAATAGAGACAAATCAAGAAAATTAAACAATGGTTTTTGGAAAAAGACTAATAAAATCAGCAAACCACTAAGAAGAATGACAAAGATGAAAAGAAAAAAGACAGAAATTACCAACATCAATAATTAAACAGGAGATATTACTATATACCTGTTCACATTAAAAAGATAACAAGGGAATACTCCAAAAAACTCTAAACACATACATTTGACAACTTAGACAAAATAGACCAATATTGAAAAACTAAAATTACTTCAAATGAAATACATTATTTGAATAGACATAAGGAAATTGAAATTGTAATTTTAAAACTCTCAAAAAAGAAATATCCAGCATAGTGTATGTCAGGTATTCAATGGTGGTTCAATATTCAAAAGTCAATCAATATGATCCAGCACATTAATAGGTTAAAGAAAAAAGTACATAATTATATTATCTGATGCAAAAAAGCATTTGACAAAATTAGCATCATTTCATGATTTAAGAAAAAAACTTTTAGGAAAATAAAAATAGAGAAACTTCCTAAATTAAAAAACAAGTATTAAAACAGTCACAGGTGAACACCGAATGAACAATGAACACAAAAATTAAAAATACAATATCACTTACATTGGCTCAAAATTTTTAAAAAGAGATAGTTAAGTATAAATCTAACAACAACATACTTATAGGACTTGTATGCTGAAAACTATACAACCGTGATGTAAGAAATTAAACATCTGAATAAATCAAGAGACTCTGTGTCTATGAGTTGCAAGATTCAACAAGGTAAAGATATCAATTCTCTCCAAATTGATAGACAATTTTACTGCAATTTCTATAAAAATCCAAGCAATATTTTTATGCTGATATAGACAAAATTACTCTAAAGTTTATGTGTAAAAGTAAAGCATTACAATAGCTCAGAATAATTTTGACAAAGAAAATAGCCCGAGCATGGTGGCTCATGCCCATAATCCCAGCACCATGGGAGGCCAAGGCGGGCAGATCACCTGAGGTCAGAAGTTAGAGACCAGCCTGACCTACATGGTGAAACCTCTTCACTACTAAAAACACACAAAAAAATTAGCCAGGCGTGGTGGTGGGTGCCTCTAATCCCAGCTAGTTGGGAGGCTAAGGTAGGGGAATCATCTGAAATACCATTTGACCCAGCAATCCCATTACTGGGTATATACCCAAGGAATTATAAATCGGTCTATTATAAAGACACATGCACACGTATGTTGATTGCAGCACAGTTTACAATAGCAAAGACTTGGAATTAACCCAAATGCCCATCAAAGATAGACTTGATAAAGAAAATGCAGCACATATACACCATGGAATACTATGCAGCCATAAAAAAGATGAGTTCATGTCCTCTGCAGGGACATGGATGAATCTGGAAACCATCACTCTCAGCAAATTGACACAAGAACAGAAAACCAAACACCGCATGTTCTCACTCATAAGTGGGTGTTGAACAATGAGAACACATGGACACAGGGAGGGGAACATCACACACTGGGGTCTGTTGCGGGGTTGGGGGATATAGTTGGGATAGCAGAGGGTAGGGGGACTGGGGAGGGGTAACAGGAGAAATACCTAATGTAGATGACGGGGGGATGGAGGCAGCAAACCACCATGGCACGTGCATACCTATGTAACAAGTCTGAACGATCTGCACATGTACCCCAGATCTTAAAATAAAAATCAAATAAATAAAACAAAAAAATAAAATTTTATTAAAAAGTTAGGTATGCCTGCTATTTCCACTTTTTTATCTCCTGTTTTCATCTTAATCCAGCTGGGATCCCCTCCTCCTCACCCTATTAAATTACTTTTATAGAGGTCACCAATTGTCTCACCATTGCCAAATCTGACGGTCACTTCTTCCTGGAAATTCTCACCATTATTTTTCTTCCTTCCTGAAATTTTTTATTTCTTGGTTTCCATAAAACATCTTTCTCAATATTTTCTTCCTCTTCACTAGATGCTCTTCCAAGTTGCCCTTGCTTTTTCCTTGTCATCTGCATATGTCTAATCATAGGAGGCCCCCACTGCACTGTCCAGAGCCAAGTCTACCTCCTCAGCTCTCCTCACCCCTTCTCTCATCTCCTGTCTTCTCAAGCTACACTCCTCTATGCTTACCTCATCCAAACTCACTATTTAAAAACAATCTACATTGATGACCCCAAAAAGAGAATTCTTGATCTTTGCCCCAAAAATCTATTTCTTCTCTGTCTTATCCCTCTCCATAAATAAAACCAAATTGACCCAAACTCTTATTTTTCTAATTAACCTGAAAATTTTTCTGATTAACCTAAAAATCTAACAAAGGAATATGCCTCACAAGGAACACATAAGAACATTCTATCAGTTCCATTACCAAAGTATAACTTTAGTCTATCCACTTCTCTCCTTAACTGCAGCCACTTAACATCTCTTTCTCAAATTCCTACAATTATCTTCTAACTTCTTTCTTTGCTTTCACCTCATCCCTCTACAATCTGTTCCCACACAGTAGTTAACGTGGTCTTTTAAAAATGAGAATCAAATCACATTATTCACCAGCTTAAAAACCCCCCAAAGACTTTCAGTTTCACTCACGTTTATATAAAGATATAAATATTTTTAAAAGAAAAAAATATGAAGCTTACATAAATGTAGGATTATGATCTAATCATATAAAATGATTTTTTTAAAGTACAGACTTTTTTTCTTATTTGCTTGCCTTTTTTAAAACTCTTTCTTCTTCCTCTAAACAGGTCCCCAAACTCCACTTCCAAATAAACCATATTAGCAACATAGTGTGTATTTTTTCTTATTTTTCTCCTTGCTTATTTTATCATATTTAGAAAAACAAAAGATACAAAGATGTTTGTAAATATTTTATCAAATTTGGAGTTTACTATACATAGGGGTTTTTCTAAGTTTATTTTTCTGAGTAACACCTCACAAAAATATTCCAAGTCAATGTAAAGTTCCAGTGCATTCTTTTCAATGACCCCAAAATATTCTTTGGTATGGATGTAGAATAGTATTTTCAATCTTTCCCCTAATTGTAGGCATTTGCTTTGTTTTCAGGTTTTGACTAATATAATCAACATTGCAAAAAAAACATTCTTCTCACTACATCTTTATTTCTATTTACATTTGATAGATTTCTAGACTAAGACTTCTGAACCAAATGAGAATTTTTTTTTTAAGTAATGCTGCCAGATTGCTTTTCAAAAATGTAAATCACATTTCCACCAGTAGTGAGGTTGGGTATCCTTCTTCCATTGCCACCAGCAACAGGTGCTACCACACTTTTAATTTTGTACTGGTTGGTTAAGTGTGTATATATATTATTACTCTTTTAATTTGAGATCATTGTTGAGATATTTATTCCAATTAGTCTTCCAGACCACACATTAGGATCTCAAGAATGACAACTGTCTTTTTAAGTTGACCTACTAAATTTTTACACTTGAAAATCATGTTTTTCAGTTTAGTTTTTTTGTTTTTCTGTGTGTGAGTGTACTTACCCGTGCTTTTCTGTTATTGCTCAGGCTGCTATTTGTTTTCTCTAGTAATACTGTTTGGATGAGCTGTTTTTATTTTTTTTATATCCTTTCTGCCTGCCTGGCTCCCTTATTTGCATTATCAGTTTTCTGTGTTGGTTTATTACAGCAACTGTTATTATTGTAGGCAGTTCCACGAGACAGAAAGTAAGATATTCTTAAGGCTGAAGGTAAGCAACAGGCATTCTGCTTCTCCATTCCAAAGCCTCGGGATGAAGTCTTCCAGCTCCCCATTTTCTGCCCATTCTATTAGCCTAATCTCAGGAGAAAGGATGCTTCAGCCTCCCTTTTGCAGTTCCTGACTGGTATCTATGGAACCATAAAAACCCATTCACTTGGGCCAGCATCAACTTTATTTCTGGGTGTCCACAAACCTGTGTTGGCCAAGCTCTTCCCAGGTCCTGCTGTTGACTCTTTCTTTGCACAGGGCTTTCAGACTCTTCTCCCGGTTCTTGCCTGACCCATGGGAGACAAGATTCCTTATCACCTCCCTGCTTCCATGCCTCCCATAAATTCCAACTCCACTTGGCCCAAGGAGTGGTAGATATGTTGGAATAGAGAATGGAAGAAAAATATGATATAGTTTAGTTATCACTTTTTCCAAATCCCTCCATTCACTATATTTAGAAATAGCATCCAAACTCGTTACCATAGCCTATAAGGTCCTGTGTAAACTTATCCCTACCTACCTGGGCAAATTCAGCTAATACACTTTCTTCCTTGCTCATTTACTTGAGTCACAAAGAGTTTGCTTTTATTCCTCAAATATACCAATCTTAATCTTACCTCGGACTCTTGCAACTATTGTCTCTTCCCTCTAGAATACTCTTCTCCCCTTGATTTTTCATCTTTCACATCTCACTTAAATGTTACCTCTTCAAAGAGGCTTTATTTGATCACTTAAATACTGTCCACTGAGTCATGGCATCTCTTTATTTTACATTCTTTATGTCACTTAACACTATCTCAAATTATCACACTTATATATTTATTTCATGGTCTGTTTATAATCTAATTTTTCCACTGAATCACCAAGAAAGCATGACTCTATCATGTTAATAGTTTTGTTTTAACAGATACTTATTAAAGATATGAAGACATTCCAATATCTTTGGAGTAGAAGAAAAAATATAAATTATATATTATGCTAATTCCAACAATAAGTCACTTTTTAGGAGACCTGTTTCTGCCAAAGTAAAAGCTATGAACAGTGCAATTTGTCTGGTGATATGTGAAGGTCCTATTGTAGAAAGCCTTCTACAGTAGGTAGGGGAGATAAAGGGATGGGGGCAGTTGCAAAAGTCATTCTGACATAAAATTTCTACTGTGTTCTCCTTTAAGACTGTCAGTAGCATATAACTGGAAAAGGAAAATTAGATTACAGTCTAGGCATTAAAGAGATCTACATAGTATAAAATATTAGAGGCATCTCTTTCTGAGGACACTTCCGTTAAGTTTAGAGAATTGATACTCATTAAAAGGCTGCACATGGAAGGCAATTGGTCCTTTGAATTCACCTCTTCTAAATAATACTCTGTCCTATCATACTACTCTGCATGTTCTGGGAAAACTTGAACACTGTATATTATATTAAGGAATTATTTAATTCCCAAAATTTGGAGAGGAGTACAATGAAATGGGTTTGGCTGTATATTGATAATTGGTCAAGCTATGATAGGGACGTGGTTTGTTATACTATTTTATTTGCTTTTGTATAAGTTTGAAGTTTTCTAAAATGAAAAGTTAAAAGGACACCATAAGGTTGCCATGAGCTGAGATTGTGCCTCTGCACTCCAGCCTGGGAGACAAAGTGAGACTCCATACATACATATATATATATATCATAAATCACTATCTGTTTTACTTTCCAAAAGACAAATGAAACATTTCAAGTCCAAACTGAGAAGATGGTATATCAAATTTTATGTTGTTCAAGTAAGGTAAGCACAATAGCCCAAGAGGGACACAGAATCAACATTTGTCCTTTATCTCCCCATTTCATACTCTACAGAGTGTCTTTTGCTTGGCATACATTTGAAGGGTCAAAACAAATTTGAATTTGGAGTGTTAAAGCCTCTAGAACTTCAAATGTGAAAGCATTTAAGATTTGTTAGAAATTTAGTAAATCAGCACCAAGAATTTCAGCTGATCATGAGCATCTGAAGAAGGTTAAATGAGTTTGTTTTTTATTTGAGGGCACAAAGTCAAAAAGCAAATCTTAAATCAGAAGATTATATCTAAAATTTTTTAAATAATTAGTTAGATGAGAACCATGTTCAGAAGGTCTGATCTAGGATTAGCAAACTAGTAACCAATAGGCCAAATATAGCCCAGAGTTGTATTTTTGACTTGTACACAAATTTAAAATTTTTATTAAATGTAAAATAAAACTTTACGTTAAAAAAGGGGGGAATTTTCAGATTTTGTTAAAAAATCAAAATATCCGTAATCCCAACACTTTGGGAGGCTAAGGTGGGAGTATCACTTAAGGCGAGATTAGCTGAGTGTGGCAGTGCATGCCTTAAGTCCTAGCTACTCAGTAGACTGAGGCAGGAAGATTGTTTCACCCCTAGATTCAAGGCTGCAGCCTGGGCAATGGAGTGACACCCTATCAGCCAATCAATATAATAAAATTAAAAAGATATATAATATAAAAAAAGAAATCAAAATATCCAAGAGTACTGTGCCCATATGGCCATATGTTAAAAACAGGCAAAATTGAGGTTACACAGCTCCAACAGTTCCTAACACTCACACAATGTATGCATATGTATTTGCACCCAACCAGCTTCACTCTTTTATTTAACCTTTCTGGCATCTATAAAAGTCAGAATTCATAGCTATTGTCTAGCAACCAAGATTTTTATCCAAATATTGCTGAGGAGTAGAGAATCTGAAATAGATATGGCAGAGTCAGAAATAAGTTCAAGTGGGCAGGCAATCTATATCAAAAGAGTATATACTTTTAAAAATGCATATGTGTGTGTATATATATATACATACATACATATATATATATGTGTGTGTGCATATATGTATATATTAAGGCATGTTGGAACACAGCCTCTGGTAGAAAGGGATTTGCGGAGAGAAAAGAAAGTCAATGAGTAATGAAGGTATAAGGTGTGTTATTTTGTTTGCTTTTGTTTACTTTCTGTTTTTGACAGTTTTTATGGGTTTTGTTTGTCACTAGGAAACAAATTCCAAACCCAGTTAGCATTAAATATTCAATAACTATTTGCCACCTATTATGTGTTCCCATTGTGCTAGGTAACAGGAAATAATACCCAGATTCTTTCCTAATCAGCTTATAATAGAATTAATGAAATTCCATTTTAAAAGTATGAGGCCAGGTGCAGTGGTTCACTCACATAATCTCAACACTTTGAAAGGCCAAGGCAGAAGGATTGCTGGAGCCCAGGGGTTCAAAACCAAGAGTTCTGGGCAACATATCGAGACTCTCTCTCTACAAAAAATATAAACATCAGCCTGGGGTGGGGGTGTGTGCCTTTAGTCCCATCTACTTGGGAGGCCAATGAGGAAGGATTGCTTGAGCCTAGGAGGTAGAGACCACAGTAAGCTGTCATTATACCACTGTTTTCCAGTGTGGGTGACAGAGTGAGACCTTGTCTCAAAAATAAATAAATTAAAATAAATTAATTAATTTTTAACCCATGTATTAATTACTCACCATGAGCAAGTAATGGTTCTACGTTCTGTTGGGCATTGCAGAGTCTTTTTTTTTTTATCATTATACTTTAAGTTCTGGGGTTCATGTGCAGATTGTGCAGACTTGTTACATAGGTATACACATGCCATGGTGCTTTGCTGCATCCATTCCCCCCGTCACCTACATTAGGTATTTCTCCTAATGTTATCCTTCCCCAATCCCCTCCACCCACTGATATCCCTCCCATAGCCCCCCACTCCTCAAGAGACCCCAATGTGTGATGTTCCACTCCCTGTGTCTATGTATTCTTATTGTTCAACACCCACTTATGAGTGAGAACATGTGGTGTTTGGTTTTCTGTTCTTGTGTCAGTTTGCTGAGAATGATGGTTTCCAGCTTCATCCATGTCCCTACAAAGGGCGTTAACTCATCCATTTTTATGGCTGCATAGTATTCCATGGTGTATATGTGCCACATTTTCTTTATCCAATCTATCATTGATGGGCATTTGGGTTGGTTCCAGGTCTTTGCTATTGTAAACAATGCTGCAATGAACATACGTGTGCATGTGTCTTTGCAATAGAACTATTTATAATCCTTTGGATATATACCCAGTAATGGGATTGCTGGGTTAAATAGTATTTCTAGTTCCAGATCCTTGAGGAATCGCCACACTGTCTCCCACAATGGTTGCACTAATTTACACTCCCACCAACAGTGTAAAAGCATTCCTATTTCTCCACATCCTCTTCATCATCTGTCGTCTCCAGATTTTTTAATGATGGACATTCTAACTGGCATGAAATGGTATCTCAATGTGGTATTGATTTGAATTTCTCTAATGACTAGTGATGATGATCATTTTTTCATATGTTTGTTGGCTGCATAAATGTCTTCTTTTCAGAAGTGTCTGTTCATATCCTTTGCCCACTTTTGAATGGGGTTGTTTGTCTTTTTCTTGTAAATTTGTTTAAGTTCTTTGTAGATTCTGGATATTAGCCCTTTGTCAGATGGGTAGATTGCAATTTTTTTTTCCAATTCTGTTGGTTGTCAGTTTACTCTAATGATTGTTTCTTTTGCTCTGCCGAAACTCTTAAGTTTGATTATACCCCATTTGTCTGTTTTGGCTTTTGTTGCCATTGCTTTTGGGATTTTAGTCATGAAGTCCTTGCCTATGCCTATATCCTGAATGATATTGCCTAGGTTTTCTTCTAGGGTTTTTTTATGGTGTCAGGTCTCATGTTTAAATCTTTAATACATCTGGAGTTAATTTTTATATAAGATGTAAGGAAGGGGCCCTGTTTCAGCTTTCTGCACATGGCTAGCCAGTTTTCCCAATACCATTTACTAAACAAGGAATCCTTCTTCCATTGCTTGTTTTGGTCAGGCTTGTCAAAGATCAGATGGTGGTAGATTTGTGGCTTTACTTCCGAGGCCTCTGTTCTGTTCCATTGGTCTATATCTCTGTTTCGGTACCAGTACCATGCTGTTTTGATTACTGCAGTTTGAAGTCAGGTAGTAAGATGCCTTGAGCATTTTTTTTTTCTTAGGATTGTCTTGGCTGTGCAGGCTTTTTGGTTCCATATGAAGTTTAAGGTGGTTTTTTCTAGTTCTGTGAAGAAGGTCAATGGTAGCTTGAGGGGAATAGCATTTAATTTATAAATTAGTTTGGGCAGTATGGCCATTTTCATGATATTGATTCTTCCTAGCCATGAGCACCAACTGTTTTCTCATCTGTTTGTGACTGCTTTTATTTCCTTGAGCAGTGGTTTTTAGTTCTCCTTGAAGAGGTCCTACACGTCCTTTGTTAGTTGTATTCCAAGGTATTTTATTCTCTTTGTAGCAATTGTGAATGGGAGTTCACTCATGATTCGTCTGTTTGTATATTACCGGTATACAGGAATGTTTGTTATTTTTGCACATTGATTTTGTATCTTGAGACTTTGCTGAATTACTTATCTTAAGGAGATTTGAGACTGAGTCAATGGAATCTTCTAAATATACAATCATTTCGTCTTCAAATAGAGACAATTTGACTTCCTCTTTTCATAATTGAATACCCTTTATTTCTTTTTCTTGTCTGATTGCTCTGGCTAGAACTACCAATACTATGTTGAATAGGAGTGGTTAGAGAGGGCACCCTTGTCTAGTGCCAGTTTTCAATGGGAATGCTTCCAGCTTTTGACCATTCAGTATGATATTGACTGTGAGTTTGTCATAAACAGCTTTTATTATTTTGAGATGCATTCCATTGATACCTAGTTTATTGAGAGTTTTTAGCATAAAGGGCTAATGAATTTTGTCAAAGGATTTCTCTGCATCTATTGAGATAATCATGTGGTTTTTGTCTTTGGTTCTGTTTATGGATAGATTATATTTATAGATTTGCACACAACCAGCCTTGCATCCTTGAGATGAAGCCAACTCGATCGTGTTGGATAAGCCTTTTGATGTACTGTTGGATTCACTTTGCCAGTATTTTATTGAAGATTTTTGCATCAATGTTCATCATGGATATTGGCATGAAATTTTCTTTTTTAGTTGTGTCTCTGCCAGGTTTTGGTATTGGGATTATGTTGGTCTCATAAAATGAGTTAGGGAGGATTCCCTCTTTTTGTATTGTTTGGAATAGTTTCCAAAGAAATGATATCAGCTTCTCTTTGTACCTCTGGTAGAATATGGCTGTCAACTCATTTGGTCCTGGACTTTTTTTAGTTGGTAGGCTATCAATTGCTGCCTCAACTTCAGATCTTGTTATTGGTCTATTTAGGGATTCAACTTCTTCCTACTTTAGTCTTGGGAGGATGTAAGTGCCCAGGAATTTATCCATTTCTTCTAGATTTACTGGTTTATGTACATAGAGGTGTTTGTAGTAATCTCTGATGGTAGTTGATTTTTCTGTGGAATCGGTGGTGATATCCCCTATGTCACTTTTTTTGCAACTATTCGATTTGTCTCTCTTTTCTTTTTTATTAGTCTGGCTAGTGGTTTATCTGTTTTGTTGATTTTTTCAAAAAACCAGCACCTGGATTTATTAATTTTTTGAAGGGTTTTTGTGACTCTGTCTCCTTCAGTTCTGCTCTGATCTTGATTATTTATTGTCTTCTGCTAGCTTTCGAATTTATTTGATCTTGCTCCTCTAGTTCTTTTAATAGTGATGATAGGGTGTTGATTTTAGATCTTTCTTTACTTCTCATGTGGGCAGTTAGTGCTATAAATTTCCCTCTAAACACTACTTTGAATGTATCCCAGAGATTCTAGTATGTTGTGTCTTCATTCTCATTGGTTTCAAAGAACATCTTTATTTCTGCCTTCATTTCATTTTTTTATCCAGTAGTCATTCAGGAGTAGCTTGTTCAGTTTCCATGTAGTTGTGCAGTTTTGAGTGAGTTTCTTAATCCTGAGTTCTAATTTGATTATACTGTGGTCTGAGAGACTGATTGTTATGATTTCTGTTCTTTTGCATTTGCTAAGGAGTGATTTACTTCCAATTACATGGCCAATTTTAGAGTAAGTGAAATGTGGTGCTGAGAAAAATGTATATTCTGTGGATTTGGGGTGGAGAGTTCTGTAGATGGCTATTAGGTCTACTTGGTCCAGATCTGATTTCAAGTCCTGGATATCCTTGTTAATTTTCTGTCTCGTTGATCTGTCTAATATTGACAGTGGAGTGTTTAAGTCTCCCACTATTATTGTGTGGGAGTCTGAGTCTCTTTGTAGGTCATTAAGAACTTGCTTTATGTATCTGGGTGTTCCTACATTGGGTGCATATACATTTAAGGTAGTTGGCTCTTGTTGCATTGCTTCCTTTACCATTATGTAATGCCCTTCTTTGTCTCTTTTGATCTTTGTTGGTTTAAAGTCTGTTTTATCAGAGACTAGAATTGCAACTCCTGCTTTTTTCGCTCTCCATTTGCTTGGTAAATCTTTCTCCATCCCTTATTTTGAGCCTATGTGTGTTTTTGGATGTGAGATGGATCTCCTGAATACAGCACATGGATGGGTCTTGACTTTTTAACTGATTTGCCAGTCTGTGTC
>CAUYLG010005810.1:0-17351 GCA_963573385.1 Cacajao melanocephalus | reverse complement strand
CAAACAGCTGTCAAATTGGCTATTCTTTTTTTTTTTTTTTTTTTGAGACAGAGTCTCACCCAATCACCCAGCGTGGGTGACTAAGCAAAACTGTTACCCAGTGGCGTGATCTCAGCTCACCACAACCTCCGCCTCCTGGGTTCAAGTGATTCTTTTGCCTCAATTTCCTGAGTAGCTGGGATTACAGGCACGTGCCACCACACCCGGCTAATTTTTGTATTTTTAGTAGAGACAGGGTTTCACCACGTTGGCCAGGCTGGTCTTGAACTCCTGACCTGGTGATCGGCCTGCGTCGGCCTCCCAAGGTGCTGTGATTACAGGCATGAGCCATCACGCCTGGCCAAATTGGCTATTCTTTGAGTAGCAAAGGGTTCCAAGTAATAAAAGCAAAATCTGAGAATCAACAAGGTATTCTCTGTCCAATCAACTGGACATTAAGGAAAAGCAGGGGCTGATGGTGTGGCTTTGGAAGAGGGCTCCAAGCAGGGCAGAGCCACCAGTTTGCTGCAGTAGGTCTGGCTGAGGTTGATGTTGATAGAGGGGCTGTGTAGGACCACACATTCATCCTCTCTGTCATCCAGCTTGTGGTGTGCAATGGCAAGGAATGAGAGCAGCATCTGGTACTTACAGGAGCACCTGTGACTATTAAGGTTTAGAAACTGGGTCTCTAGTAGCTTAGGAGAATACTGTGTTCTTACCATTTCTGCAGTTCTTCTCATAGACTATGTTGCCATCGGCATCTTCCTTTTGGCATCTAGGGAATACCAGGTTCACCACAAATGTTATATTTGAGCCCACGAGGGCTGGTGAGTCACTGGTCAGGACCGCCTGCACATGGCCTCCTAGGGCATAAAAAAGTGGGGCTCGATGATCCAGCATCTTTCTCCTTTCATTCATAAACAAACATTTAGAGGTAAATTTATTATTAAGGACCAGAGGACCCATATGCCTCTTTATAATATATTAAATTTATATTTTGTATTCCTCACTTTAGCTTTCAGAGTACAACACTCTAGAAGATAAATTACAAAATAAATCAGACGAGTTAAAGAATTCTCTAATCACAGCAAGAATATTTACCTATGATAATAAAACAAATCAGCTCAGTTGGGTTAAGGAGACAAGTTTTAAAAGTTTGCATTTTAAAATCTCAAAACCAATGGTTGAAGGACGCATTCTTTTATCTAAAAAGAAAGATTTTCGATTTCTGATACGCCACACCTTTGAGACCATAAAAATGGCTTTGGAGTGACTGGGTTTCTGAAGATGCCCATTCCCAGGTTGGTTACATAGGTTTAAGGCTAAATCTGCTCACTCTTCAAACTATTCCAAGAGCTACCAATTTGGAAATTTCTAAGGAGATTACTTGTGGCTTAGAAAGTGATAGTGCTGGGCTAAAGAAAACAGTGCCAAATCCAAGTGTCTCCCACTTGGTAAGGAGAGCACTGTCATTTCGTGAAAATGATGTGAGCCATGTGATCTAAAAGGCTTTACCATCTACAAGACTTACTGAAATAGGAAATTGCAGGTGTTTGGGTTAAATCTTTTGACTTACCCTTCCAGGCGTTTTTCCACCTCATGTCTCCCCTCTTCCACACTGGGTAGAGTTTTTCATTCCAGTCATTTTCATCAGAAGACCAGCCATTTAATTGGTTGTGCTCCCTCGTGTAAGCAGGAGGTCTTTCATTGCCCAATACATCATGAAATCCTGTATCAATATTCGAAAAACAAATTCCATTCTTTATTTAGTAATCACCTAACTTGGTTAAAGAAACTTTTCTTACTGTTGAAAAGCATATACGTAATATATTCAGCATATCAAGTAAACAAAGGGTGCTTTTTTTTTTTTTTTTTTTGAGACGGAGTCTCGCTCTGTCATCCAGGCTGGAGTGCAGTGGCGCCATCTCAGCTTATTGCAACCTCTGCCTCCCAGGTTCAAGCCATTCTCCTGCTTCAGCCTCCTGAGTAGCTGGGATTACAGCTGTGCACCACCACGCCCAGCTAATTTTTGTATTTTTAGAGACGTGATTTCACCATGTTGGTCAGGCTGGTCTTGAACTCCTGACATCATGATCCACCAGCTTCAGCCTCCCAAAGTGCTGGGATTACAGGCATGAGCCACTACACCCAGCGAGTCCTTTTTTTTTTAAAGGAAGTCTACTGGAAATACCTTGATTACAAACATTCAGACCCTATGCCTTTATGTACTTTCAATGAATCAAAGAAAAATTTTGAAAGTCAATATTTTTTAGCCATCATTTGGCTTCTCAGTATACATCCTCTGCATATTTGGATTTGATACAATATTATTAGGAAAACACAGATGCCAATGATCTTCAGACAAGTTTTTGCATTTTTTTCCCATTCTGAACTACTCACTCAGCTAAAAGAATGCCAGGCTCAGGAGTGCCTTCAAGATTCCAAGTGATGGACCAGGAAGTTTACTGATAAACAGCTTTTTAATGGTCTGTCATGGTGAATGTTCCATATACTTTGTGTAGTCTACATTTGTTAGGTAGAGTGTTTTCTTTTTAAATGTTGTTTACGTCAAGCTAGGTGCTAGTGTTTTCTGTGTTCCTGCTGAT
Source organism: Cacajao melanocephalus (assembly GCA_963573385.1). Taxonomy (NCBI): domain Eukaryota; kingdom Metazoa; phylum Chordata; class Mammalia; order Primates; family Pitheciidae; genus Cacajao; species Cacajao melanocephalus. The sequence continues at coordinate 14,766 of CAUYLG010005810.1, read as the reverse complement.
TTTCTGCCTACTTGTTATTTCAGTTACTGAGAGAGAAATCTTGAAATCTTCATCTATAATCGTGGTTTTTCCAACTGCTCGTTTCTTCTTCCGGTTTTTGCTGTATGTATTCTGAAGCTTTGTGGTCAGGCACATACTATGTGTTTAGATTTGTTACAGCTTCCTGATGAACTGACCCTTTTCTCAATAGGAATTGATGCTCTTTATCCCTTGTTCTAAAGAATACTTTGATATGAATATTTAGTGTTTAACTGGTATATCTTTTTCCAACCTTTTACTTTAATGTTTAGACTGATATATGTTTCTACTCATCTTTACATTTTAAACCTATGTGCATTTTTATATTTGAAGTGAGAGTCTCAAAGAAAGCATATAATTGGATTTTTAAAAATCCAGTCTGACAATCTCTGCCTTTTAGTTTGAGTGTTTAGATAATTCACATTTAATGTAATGATCAATATAATGAAATTTAAGTGTACTGCCTTGTTATTTGTTTTCTATTTGTCCCATCTGTTCTTTTTTCCTTCTTTTCCTATACTCTTTGGGGTTATATGTGGATTCCATTTTAGCTCTACAACTAGCTCATTAGTGATAGCTCTTTCACTTATTTTGTTCTGAGTAATTGCTCTAGGCTTATAATATTACAGTTCTTTTAAAATTCTTTCTAATCTTGAGTTAGTGTCTGCCTTTTTGCTTGCCTGACCAGTCTGGTGGTCACATGAATTGTAGCAGACTGGTTGGTTGCCTACCAAGATGCTGCTCCCTGCCTGCACCCTTCCTTCTTTTTCCCCCTTGCTGGCAGAGTTTCTACTCTAACAGTCCAAAATTCCAGAGTATCACTTCCTAGCTTTCCTTACAATTTGGGCAGGAGCAGATGATTTGATTCTGGCCAATGAGAGCTGAGAAGCAGTCTTCTGGGAGCTTCTGGGAAAGGTTTTCCTCCTTTATAATAAGAAATATGTGAGAACAAACTCAATTTTTTCCTCTCAGAATTGATTTTGCAGATGGCAGTGTAATGATGTGATGCCCAGAGCTATGACAGCCATATTTAACTATGAGGACACAAATCTGAGGAAATAGCCAAAACATTAAGGGTGTCAGAGTGGAAAGATGAAAAGAAATGGAGCCCTCTATGAAATTGTTGAGCGGTTGCTCTAGTCCTGCTTACCTCTGGACTAAGATAATAAATGTCTTAGCCTATTTTGTTACAGCCCAAAGGTCAATTGTCTGTATTCCTCAGCCAATGGTCTTAAATTGTTCTCCCATTAACTTCTATGGTTCTATGTCTTGGCCTGGCTGTAGACTCTTGGAGGACAGAAACTCTGTCTTGTTCTTCTCTTAAATCCTGGAAGAGATCCACTGTGAGATGTGGTTTTGAGTGCGTGCTTAGAGAAGCCATATTGGATGCATGACTCTTACCTCCTTCTTCTATTCCTCTTTTCTGGTAGGAGAATGGAGCAGCACGTCCCCTTTTTCTCAGGGAGGCAGACAGAATGGGAAAGAGCAGCAAACAAGGAGTCATGGGACCTGTTTTCTAGCCTTGGTTCTGATACTAAACAGGCTGCGTGACCTCAGGACATGTGTCTTCTCTGGGCCTTCAAATCTGATAAAAGCCAAATGTCCTATGATTTTATGAGATTGTTCCTATTTGGAAATAGATACTGAGGGGAGGACATTTGTGTTTATCAATAAATATTTGTAACTGGAAATTCACTTGAGTCTTATGAAAAGAACTAAGATTATTTAGTTCAAATCCCTTCATTTTATATATGAAGAAATTCATGCCTAGAGAAATGATATGATTCACCTACAGTCATGTTTAGTAGAAATCAAGATTCACATCTTTTGATTTCCAGGACTAGTTCTTTACACTGTTCCAGAGAGTCTTCCTCTTCCTCAGATCTTGAAAGAAAGTAATTGTTTCGGGAAATGTAATCAAAACACAGATTTGTCTCCTGATTTTAAATGTTAGAAGTCAAGGAAAAGTACATACTTAAAAGGAGAGTTACAATGGATAGACACATAGGTCAATGGAACAAAAGAGAGAATCCAGAAATAGACTCACACAAGCATGCCCTACTGGGGTTGGGGTGTGTGTGTGTTTTAAGAGATGGGGATCTCACTATGTTGCCCAGGCTGGACTCAAACTCCTGGGTTCAGGTGATCTACCTGCCCCAGCCTTCCGAGTAGATAGGACCACGGGCAAGCACTACAGCGCCCAGCTTGAGTTTGGACAAAAATGCAAAAGCAATCCAATGGAAGGAAGATAGCCTTGTCAACATATGGTGCTGTAAAAAAGTAAAAAGCATAGATGAAGTCTCCAGGCTATAGGACTAGGCAAGAATTCTTAGATTTGACACAAAGAACACAACTCATAAAAGGAAACTGGAATTCATTAAAATAGAAAACCTTTGCTATCTGAAACATGACATGAAGAGGATGAAAAGGCAAGCTACGGACTGGGAGAAATTATTTGTAAACCACACTTGCAATAAAGGACTTGTATGTAGAATATATAAAGAATTTTAAAAACTCACCATAAGAAATCCACAGAATTCAATTAGAAAAATCGGTAAAATTAATGAAATGATATTTCACCAAAGAGGATGTACAGATGGCAAATAAACACATGAGAAGATATTCAATATCATTAGCCTGCAGGGAAATTGTACATTAAAACCACAGTGAAATATCACTATATCCCTAGCAGTAAGACTTAAATAAAAAGTAGTAACAACATCAAATGCTTACAAGGATGTAGAGAAACTGGATCACTCACACATTGCTAGTGGAAATGTAAAATGATACAGCCACCTCTTAGTTTCTTGCAAAACTAAACATGCAACTATCACACAACCAAGAAATTGTACCCTTTGGCATGCATCCCAGAGAAACAAAACTGATATTCACACAGAGATCTGCACACAAATGTTTATAGCAGCTTTATTCAGCATAGCCCAAACTGAAATAACCCAGATGTCCTTCAGTGGGTGAATGGTTAAACAAACTGTGGTACATCCAAACCATGGAATACTACTCTGTGATAAAGAGGAACAAATTATTGATGCAATTACTTCAATAAATCAATAAATTTCCAGGAAATTATGTTGGGTTAAAAAAAAAAAGCCAATCTCAAAAGGTTACACAATGGATAATTCCATTTGTATAGAATTTTGGGAATGACAAAACGATAAAAATGGAGACAACATTAGTGGTTGCCAGGGAGGGACTGAGTGAGGGTTGGAAGGAGGGAAGTGGATTTGGCTGTACAAGGGCATGAGAATACTTTGGTGATGGAGCTCTGCTGTGTTTTGACTGTATCAATGTCAATATCTGGGCTGTGATGTCGTGTTTTGCATGATGGTACCACTGGGGCAAACTGGGTGAAAGGTACATGGGGATCTCTCTGTATTATTTCTTACAACAGCATCTGAATCTGCAAATACCTCACAATAAAAAGTTGAATTTAAAAATAAAGGCCGGATGCAATTGCTCATGCCTATAATCCCAGCACTTTGGAACGCTGGGGTGGGTGGATTGCCTGAGCTCAGAAGTTCCAGACCAGCCTGGGCAACATGGCAAAACCCTGTCTCTACAAAAATAAAAAGATAAAATAAACCGGTCCAAATGAGGTGGCTTATGCCTGTAGTCCTAGCATTCTGGGAGGCCAAGGCAGGATTGAGCCCAGGAGTTCGAGACCAGCCTGGGCAACACAGTAAGATCCCATTTCTACAAAAAAAATACAAAAATTAGCAGGGTATAGTGGCATGTGCCTGTGGTCCCAGCTACTCAGGAGGCTGAGGTGGAAGATCATCTTTAGCCCAGGAGTCAGAGGCTGCAGTGAGCTATGATCACACCACTGCACTCCAGCCTAGTTTGTAAAAAAATTGATTAACAAGCTGGGCAAGGTGACTCATGCCTGTAATTCCAGCACTTTGGGAGGCCAAGGCGGGTGGATCACGGGGTCAGGAGTTCAAGACCAGCCTGGCCAAGATGGTGAAACTCCGTCTCTACCAAAAATACAAAAAAATTAGCCAGGTATGGTGGCTGGTGCCTATAATCACAGCTACTCGAGAGGCTGAGGCAGAGATGGCTTGAACCTGGGAGGTGTGGGTTGCAGTGAGACAAGATCGCGCCTTTGCACTCCAGCCTGGGTGACAGAACGAGACTCCGTCTCCAAAAAAAAAAAAAAAAAAAAAAAACCAATAGTAAGCAGATTTTAAAAGAAAAATAAAAGCCTCTGGGAGTGGGTTTTGGGGAATAAATGTGAAGGCAAATTTGGGGTCACACCCAGTGCTGCAGCTGACTCTCCCTCCACACTTTGGCCTCCTTGCTGTGTCCACCAGCAGAGAGGTGGTGGCTGGGCTGCTGCCAACTATCTTGTCCACACCTTCTCCTTCCTTCAGGGCTAAGACTGGGAAATGGCAGGAAATCTTTAGCACTTGATACACTGCTAAATTCTGTCTGCCCTTATTTTCTGGCCAGATATTTAGTCCAGAGCAAGGCGAACCCAGTGAATGGCTGGGTTTTGTAACACTGCCTAAGAGGCTGAGGACTACTCTCGAGCTGATAGCGCGGATTCAGCCTCCCGCTAATGTGTTTCACTGAGCAGAGCGAGTGGAACCGAGGAGACGCTGGAATCAGGACAAATGTTCCCCATTGGATCTATTCTCTGTTCCTTCCTCTCTCAAGGAGCCTGTCCTGGGAGGTACCCTGACGGCGGGTGCAGGTCTGCCTATGTAGTAACAATCCCCGCCACTCATGACTCCCACGCCGAGCAGCTGATCTCACAAGGACACAATTATCCAGTGTTGCAAATGAGGAAAGGAAAACTCTTCGTTTTGAACAAAAAGAGGAAACGGAGCAAAACCACTGCAGGCCCAGCCCCTAGGGTGGCGGGGAGCCCGAGCCTGCCCAACCCCAAACCTGGGCAGGAAGGACAGAGGTCAGGATGGAAGGCTGCCTCCTCAGCTTACCCGCTGTGTGGCTTGGAGCGAGCTCCTTGCCCTCTCCTTGGCCCGCGTCCTCGTGCGGGAAGCGGGACCATCACAGAGCCGGGCTCCTGGGCTACTTGGACACGGCGCACTGCGGGCCAGGCACGCGCTATGCTCCGACACGGGGGGGGGGGGGGGGGGCTCCCGGTGAAGGGACTTCCTTTCCAAAAACGCAGGCGTTTTCCTGGGCCGCAGTCGCAGTGAGGAGACCGAGGGGCACTCCCGGGACAGGGCGCGGCCCAAGCCCCAGGCCTGTGCGGCTCCGAGCAGAAGCCTCCGCGCCTCTGGCCGCTTCCCACCCTCCCCGCTCCGTTCCCTCCCAGCAATCCCAGGCCCGGGGGTCACAGCCGCTCCGCTCTCTTCCTCTCGCGAAGCTGCACACTGGTTCAGTGGTCTGGACACTGGCTCAAGAGGAGCTTTCAAAACAAGGATCCTCTGACCCTACTCCCTAAGATTCCGGTTTCATTGCGTGGGTATCAGTATTGTTAAAAATGCCCTGGCCGCCCGGGCTTTAGCCCTGCTCCCAGCAAGCTCCTGCAGATGTGAGAGGAAGATCCGCAGGAGGAGCAATAGCTTTTGGACTGGAGAGATTCGAGAGCTTGTCTCCAGATTGGAGACCCCATTTCATGTGAGGTCTCTACCCTTTCGGATGGAAGCTCGACAGAGTTTAGTTAGTAGAGTTGCTTTGATCTGTGGCCAGAGACTGTCCAACCCTCCCCCAACCATTGTCTGGCAAGAATGGACTGCAATTGCAATGGAAAAAAAGCTCCACAAGAGAAGGGCTGCATAGTGTTTTCTTTCCATGAGCCGGAAGCAAAGAACGGAGCTAGAGGCATTTTGCTGTAGTTTCAGCCTTCCTAACAGTTTGCAGAAGAGAAGAGTGAGCCGGAGATGAATGCTTCCTGAAGAACTTCAGTCCAACCTCTAGCTCAGAGGATATTATTAGCCATCATTTCAGCCAATGGCCAGAGAAAGCATTAAACATAGAAATTGAAGGTTACTCACGTTTGGCGGCATCGAGCGGCATTCTTGCAGCCAGAAGCAGAAATCCCAAGAAATAGTGGAGACATTCCATGCTGAATCTCACGCATGCAGGCACTCAAGGTTTAACTTTGAATTCCTCTGGCCTCATCCACCAAGAGCAACAGTGTTCTTCTGGCATCTGTGGTGCCTCCTTCCCTATTTTAATTAAATACAGGGCCTCGGGGCGGATCATGTGATGGTATTAAGCGGCATTGCCTGATCTGGTCTCTCAAGTTCAACCTCTTACAACTCATGTGCTTATGACTCACTCCTTCTTGGCATCTATTTATTCACTTTTCAGATGCACATTATTTCAATTTTGTGATTCCACATTTTCTAGTTTCAAGGAGACTTCTTTTCCTATGGATTCTATTTCAATATTCTTTACCAAATAAAATTTCAATCCTCCAGCCTCATTATCAATTTACTGTGGTTCCTATACTGCATCAGGCACCCAGCTCATGTTTAGAGTTCATAGTTATGAATCCTTTCCTGTGATGTAGTTGTCCACCTTCTCCTGTGCTCGTGATTTCTTGTACATTTTTTTTTCCTCCAAGAGGAAGCAAAGATGGGGGAGGTTTCTCATCAATCATTTGAAATTGTGGAATACATAAGTGGATGATAACATGAATGTCGTGCCAGGATATGCTGGAAACAGCTGTCCAGGCCTCTGGTAGCTGAGAAATGTATTCAAAAGCACATTTAGAATATCTGTGCAATTCCATATAACTTTTGTAATAACCTGCATAATTTCTGGTAACTGCTCTCAAACATTTATGTGTTGCATCACTCAGGGCCAATTGCATAGAATGTACTTTGTATTTTTTCATGTTACAGAAAGCGGGCATTAAATGTACAAACAAGTTTGCCTGTAACATAAATTTATACAGTCAAATCATTCCTGGTTACAGAATATGCAGAAAATGTGGCAACAAGAAAACTTTACCATATGCAACCGTTCTCGAACTCACATCCACATGGCCATTTTCAGGGTAGTAGAAATCTTGGTTTCAGGTGAGGGTAAAACTTGAGGTATTGATTTATGCTTCAATGTGTCAAGGAAGAATGGAATTAGCCTGTGAAACTAAAATCCATACAGCAGCAGTGGTTGACTTTTGTCCCTAAGGCAGCACACAACTCTGCAGAATCCTTTTACAGCCTTTGAAGCAAATATGAAGGGAAAAAAAACAAAGAGAACACGTTATTCATGACTGAAACAAAACAATTTCAAATATAGATGAATATAGAAATAATGGAAATACTTATTAGGTTCATGTAATGTAAAGTGAATAATCTATATAGTTATTTGCTTTTTATATTGCTTTTTTTTTTTTTTTTTGGAGACAGGCTCTCACTCTGTTGCCCAGGCTGGAGTGCAGTGGCATGATCATGGCTCACTGCAGCGTCGAACTCCTAGGCTCAAGTGATCCTTCCACCTCAGCCTTCCAAGCAGGTGGGACTACAGGCACGTACCACCACACCCAGCTAATTTTTTATTTGCTTTTTATTTTTTGTAGAGAAGAAGTCTCACTATGCCACCCAGGGTGGTTTTGAGCTCCTGGCCTGAAGTGATCCTCCCACCTCAGTTGCCTACAGCACTATTTGCTTTTTACATCACATAAATTTTACAATTAAAAAAAAAAACACCTTTCAATTTAAGGAAAAGCTACCATTAACATTTTTTAAGGCATTTTTGCCGTTTGTTGCAGATACAGTTGTGGCTCCTATTTTTGGCCAAAGCTACCCGTCTCTAAATATATTGGAAGTTTTAAACTCTTCTGCAACAAAACCTTTGTTTTGTTTAGGGAGACACAGTGATCAAATCAACTTTTATGTCTTTTTTCCTGCCCTGCACCATCAAGGAGAAGGGGTAATGACAGGACAAGAGTCAAAATGTCAGCAGCTGGACAGAGGTGAATAAGAGAAGAAGAGAAAGATCTTGATTCCAAAGAACTGCAAGTGGAATTATCTGTCTCTTGATAATCAGTGGTTGACAATACATAAAGTAGTTTTCTCTGTGTAGGACTCAGAGACAGGGCTATTTTGGGTAAAGAATATTCTCAAGCTTGTTTGTTTTGGAAAGATTAAATTATACTGTAAAGAAGGTTTGAAATATTTTGTTGAAATAAGTTTTTGAGCTGGTGTAGTGATGTATACCTGAAGTTCCAGTGACTTTAGAGGTTGAAGTGGGAGGATTGCTTAAGCCCAGGAGTTTGAGTCCAGCTTGGGCAACATAGTGAGATCTCACCTTAAAAAAAAAAAATATTGTTCCCTTCACATCCTAATCCCCAGGTCCACTAAATATATTATATGGCAAGCAGGAGATAAAGGTTGCTAATCAACTGGCCTTAAGGCAATTGAGACGTGAAAAGGGAAACATCTCAACTATCTAGAACTACAGATACAATTATTCTGTTTGGAAATAATGTTGAGGAAAGCAAAGAACAGTCATGCCCCAAATTGCCTTCTCTTGGCTTCTGACACTCCTCCTGGTGGCCACAGTCCAACTTGAGGAGCGATACTTGGGCTGTGAGGACTGAGGCAGACACCCCAAAGAAGGCGTTTGAAACGGCAGGTAGCAGCCACACCCAGGAATCCCGGCAGGCTGCCAAGGAGTTCACATCTTTATTTTTAGGAACTGCTCAGTTTAAACTGGTGTTTGAACTGTCTCCAGGTTTGCTAAGCTTTGAAATTACTCTCCTACCAAAATGTTTTCCCTTAGTTTTTCAGGGAAAGAAAAGAAAGGAATTACCACCTTTAATTTTAGGAATTGCTCAATTCAAACTGGTATTTCTAAGCAAGATCATAAAAATTAGTTAAGATCCTTTTCTCCCAACAAATTGTCAGAAACTTGGAGTCTAAAAACAACAAAAATTTATGATCTTACATTTCTGGAAGCCAGAAGTGTGAAATGGCCTCACTGGACTAAAATCACAGTGTTGGCAGGGCAGCTCTAGGGGAGAACCTATTTCCTTGCCTTTCCAGCTTCTAGGAGCTGCCCACATTTCCTGGCTCATGGGCTCCTCTGTCTCCAGCATTGCAACCCTCTGACGTTGATTCCCACATCTCCCTCTCCTACTCACAAGGACCCTTGTGATTATACTGGGCCCACCTAGATAATCTGAAATCATCTCCTTGCCTTAAGATACCTGATGAGCAACCTTCATTTGCTCCTTGCCATATAACCTATTTTCAGGTCCTGGTTAGGATGTGGAAGTCTTTGGGAGCTATTATTCTGTCTAGCACACTTATACAGCAAATGACATGGTAAAAACAATTTTTTTTTCAAGAGACGAGGTCTCACTGTGTGGCCCAGATTGGACTCGAACTCCTGGGCTCAAGCAATTCCCCCTCTTCAGCCTCTCAAGTCACTGGGATTTCAGGTGCACACCATTGCATCAGCTCAACAAATTCTATTTGTGAGGAAAGCATGTGATGGGAGCAGTGACGGAAAGTACCTCTCATAGGCTACAGACTTGTTGAAACAAAGCTTTGATATTTGGCAGAACAGAAAGGCAAGAACAAACTACAGGTAGAGGCATCAGTTCAAAGAGAGAGACAGCTCATGTGACTGCCCTGTCCCAATGTGGGCATTTTAACATGTCATAATCAGAGTCATGATTTTCAGATTTAAGCATTAGCCAATGACTCAGAGACTTCTGTTTTGTATATAGTTCTTTGGTCTCTCCTGTCTCGGTAATTCTCTGCATGAATGGGTAATTAAAATCCCTTGTTTCCAGGTTTACTAGGTTTGAAATTACTCTCCCAGCAAAATGTGTTTCCCTAGCTTTGTGGAAAGAGAAAAGAAAGTGAATCACAGGCCAGGTGCAGTGGCTCATCCCTGTAATTCCAGCATTGAGGTGGAGGCGGGAGGATCGCTTAAGTTCAGGAGTTCGAGACTAGCCTGGGTAACATAGTGAGACCCCCCCCATCTCTAAAAAAAATTAAAAAATTAGCCAGGCATAGTGGTGCATGCCTATAGTCCCAGCTACTTGGGAGGCTGAGGCAGGAGAATCGATTGAGCCCAGAACTCGGGACTGCAGTGAGCTGTGATAGCGCCACTGTACTCCAGCCTGGGTGATAAACTGATACACTGTGTCAAAAATAAAAAAAGAATCACAAAGGTTAGTGCATCCTTTTCAGTCACCTTTGCAATGACAATGGCTACTGTGCTTCAAGCCTGTTTTTTCACCTGAAGGAATTTGACACTGGATGCAGGAAAAGGGGTTTTCTTCTTGGAGTGCTGTCTACAAACGTTTTTTTAAAAGGACTCTTCTCATGGAATTACTGGCCCCATTTGAAATTACAAAGAGCAGTAGGTATAGAAAAATGTGGATGGCCGGGCTTGGTGGCTCACGCCTGTAATCCCAGCACTCTGGGAGGCTGAGGCGGGCAGATCATCTGAGGTCAGGAGTTTGAGACCAGCCTGACCAACATGGTGAAACCCCATCTCTATTAAAATACAAAAATTAGCTGGGCGTGGTGGTGTGCACCTGTAATCCCAGCTACTCCAGAGGCTGAGACAGGAGAATTGCTTGAAGCCAGGAGGTGGAGGTTACAGTCAGCTGAGATGGCTCCCCTGCACTCAAGCCTGGGAAACAAAGTGAGACGGGTTCTTAGTTTTATGAAAACTATGGGCTATTCAGAAATGTCTCACAACACTGGAGCAGGGGCACCGCATGCATTCACTGGAGAGTAATTCATTCACACACACAAAAAAGAAAAATGTGATCACAATATTTCATCCTAGTATTTTTAGACCACTTTCTTTAAATTACAGTACAGAAGGAGAGTAAGATATGAACACTTATTGTGCAGATATGAAAGCAATGGTGTATGTGCTCTTTTCTTTTCTACCTTTAGTACCCATAGAACAGGGAGACAGAGTGGGAGAAGCAGATTGGGATCTATGGAGTGAGAAAAAAGAAAGGGACCAACATAGAAATCTGAATGCAAACTTGGCTTCCAGTTAATGAATTAATTAACTTAGAGATGGGATATTGCTATGTTGCCCAGTCTGGCCTTGAACTCCTGGGAGTCCTGGGCTCAAGCAATCCTCTGCTTCAGCCTCCCTCATAGCTGGCATTGGATGCATGTGCCACCACACCTAGCTGGTTCTTAGTTTTATGATAACTATGGGCTATCCAGAACTACCTCAGAACACTGGAGCAGGGGCAGTGCAAACATTCACTGGAGATTAATCATAAGCCCATGAGAGAAGAAGCTAAAGCAGAATTGAAAAAAGGACGTTGAATATAGAATAAGGGCCAGGAAACAGAAGCCAGAATAGCACTTTGTATTTTCATTCCCACACCTAAATTCAGCTTTCTCAATGGAATTTTTTGGCACCTAAGATACAGTTTAATTCAGCAAGTACCGATGTAGGTCCTCTTTTCTATAGTAGCCATTATCTTGTACAAGGCATGAACACTATCCTTAGAAGCATAGCTCTTATTGTGAAGATGAGATATCAATCCACAAAACAGGCATAGTATGAGACATTATTTGATTTTTTTTTATTATGGGAACTTCCAAACATAAATAGGCTAACACAAAAATAGACTAACATAATGAAATTCCATGTACTCCTCACCTACTTCAGTGATCATCAATATATATCCAATCATGTTTTGTCCACCACCTCCAATAACATTATCTGCTGGAGTATTTAAAAATGAATCCTAAACATCATGTGGCGGTCACACTAAGTCATATAGACAGAACTACAGAAATACAGCGAGATGGAGGATACAGAGAGGTCTTTCTGGAAGAAGTATAGTTTGACTTAGTTTTTGTTTATTTTGTTTTTGCTTTAGAGACAAGGTCTCGCTCTATTGCCCAGGTTGGAGTGCAGTGGCATGATCATGGCTCACTTCAGCCTCCAGCTTCTGGGCTCAAGCCTCCTAAGTAGCTCAGACTATAGGTGTGGGCCACCATGACTTGCCATTTTTTTCTTTTTTGTAGAGATGAGGACTCACTATGTTGCCCAAGCTGGTCTCAAACTCCTAGCCTCAAGCAATCTTCCTGCCTCAGCCTCCCAAAGCCCTGGGATTACAGGTTTGAGCCACCGTGTCCAACCTAGTTCTTAAATGAAGAGTTAAACTGGCTAAGCACAAAAGAGGCAAGGCAGAGAGCATTCCAGGTGGGCAAGAACAACATGGTTAAAAGAAAGAACATTTTTGAAAAGGAATGAAGTACTGATACATACTATATCATGGGTGAACCTCAAAAACATCATGCTGAGTGAAAGAAATCAGACACAAAAGACCACATATTCTGTGATTCCATTTATATGACATGTCTAGAATAGGCAAATCCATAGAGACAGAAAGCAGACTGGTGATTGCCAGGGGCTGTGGAAAGGAAGGAATGGACAGTAATTGCTTAATGTGTATGGAATTTCATTCTAGAATAATAAAAAGGTTTAGGAACTAGGCAGAGGTGGTGGCTGCACAACATTGTGAATGTACAAGATGCCACTGAATTGCTCACTTTAAAATGGTTAATAATGGCTGGGCATGGTGGTACACACCTGTAGTTCCAGCTACTTGGGAGGCTGAAGTGGGGGTGACTAGTTGAAGCCAGGAGTTGGAGGCTGCAGTGAGCCATGACTGTGCCTGTGAATAGCCACCACACTATAGCCTGGGCAACATAGTGAAACCTTGTCTCTAGAAAAAAAAAATAAAGAAAATATATGTACTATATATTTATAAATGTATATATACATATACATTTATGTAACATTAATTTTACTTCAATAATAATAAAAGAATGAACATTGATGAACTCAGCAACACCCTTGATCAGCTATGGCAGGCACAATGCTGGAAACTGAGGGACCAAGGAGAACAAGGACCCTGGCTTTGTGGAGCCTGTAGTGCTGTAGGAGGCAGCAGCCAGCTGGAGAAGCAATGGGAAGATGCTCTCAGAGCATGTCAGGGTGCGAAGCCAGAGCGTGAGGAAGGGGCTGTGCAGATTCATCTGCATCTGGGTAGGGCTGCTTAATACAAACATAATGTGAACCACATATATATATATATATATATATATAACTATTTCATAATAGAAGTGAAACATGAATGATATTAAATTTCCTGGTAGCCACATTAAATAAAATGTAAAAAGCAGCAGTTGAAATTATTTAAATATAATGTACTTTATTCAATTCAACATATTTAAAACATTGTAATTCCAATATGTAATCACTATATGAAATTACTGAGATATTTTAGATTCTTTTTTTTTGTGCGAAGTCTCTGAAACCCAGTATGAGTTTTGCACTGACAGCACACGTCAGTTTAGACCAGCTCATCACAGCAGCTCGCAGCCACACATGCCAGCAGCTACTGTACTGGACAGTGCAGTTCTGGAGGGCCACAAAAGGCTTCTGGAGGGGCCACAGCTTGGGCCTCTCTCAGTGGGGAAAGGCGTGGGAGCCCTGGCTCAGAGGAGTGCTGAGGCCTGCCAGCCGTGAGGGTGACATGCTTGAGTTGGCCAGGGTAGAGGATTGAGCCTGATTTTTATGGAAAGTGAGTATGACAGAGAAGATGCTTGCATGTGCATCCGGTATTTTTTTCCTCTGACTGATTTCCCAGGAGTGGCAATAAGAAAGTGGAAATGTAGAGGCCGAGTTCCCATTACACATAATTGATTTAATGACTACTCCCCACACCTGACTGTCTCCAGCTTTCTTTTCAAAGTAGAAATAAATCTTGCAAAACTTGGTTGTAAAACTTTTTGATCTCAACCTAGTCATCAGTGCCTTGCTCAAGATAATGTTTAAGTGTTAGCCAAGAGGAAGATCTCGAAAGGCAACTAATTTCAGGACAAGTGTAGGGTATGTACCAACTTTATAAAATTTAATTTTATTTTGAAATAATTTCAAACATACAGAAGAGTTACAAAAATAGTATAAGAGGGCTGGGTACAGTGGCTCATGCCTGTAATCCCAGTACTTTGGGAGGACAAGGCAGGAAGATCATGAGGTCAGGAGTTTGAAAGCAGCCTGATCAACATGGTGAAACCCCGTCTCTACTAAAAATAGAAAAGTTAGCTGGGGCGGAGAGATCCAAGATGGCCGATTAACAACAGCTCAGGATTGTAGCTCCCAGTGAAAGCGCAGAGAGTGAGTGGACGCTGCAATTTCAGACGAATTTCTGTTGCCCACAAACTGGGAGATTCCCGGCGGAGGAGCCACACGTGTCACCAGCGCGGCTCTTTTGGCCGGTGCGGCTGTTTTGCCGGGCCCCAGCATGGTGCAGTGCTTTGTGGCACGGAGTATACGCGACTGGGTGCCCTTTGAGTTGGGTTCGGCTGGTCCCGTCCCCACAAGGAGAACAGCAATTGGAAGCGCTGAGGACTGAGAGTTTCACAGTAAGCACAGCTGAACCCGGGAAGGCCTACCTCTGTGGGGAAGGGGCATCCGTCAAAGGAAAACTAAGAAACAGAAAAAACTTCATCACCAACAAGCCGGATGTCCACTCAGACCCAATCTGAAAGTCGGCAATTACAAAGACGACAGGTGGATAAATCCACAAAAATGGGAAGAAACCAGTGCAAAAAAGCTGAGAACACCCAAAATCAGAATGCCTCTCCTCCTACAGGGGATCGCAGCTCCTCATCAGCAAGAGAACAAGGCATGACGGAGAGTGAGTGTGACGAACTGACAGAATCAGGCTTCAGAAGGTGGATAATAAGAAACTTCTGTGAGCTAAAAGAACATGTACTAACCCAATGCAAAGAAACTAAG
>CAUYLG010005806.1:0-31260 GCA_963573385.1 Cacajao melanocephalus | reverse complement strand
CAAGATAACCCAAATCTGTTCTTAAAATATTCTTTCTTCCTCTCACTCCCTACCTCCCTCACTATCCCCTCCCTCCCTCCCTCTCTCTCCCCTCCCTCCCTCCCTCCCTCCCTCTCTCTCTCTCTCTCTCTCTCTCTCTCTCCCCCTCTCTCTTTCTCTCTTTCTTTGAAACAGGGTCTCTTTCTGATGCTCAGGCTAGAGTGCAGTGGTGTAACCATGGCTCGTTGCACCATTGACCTCCTGGGCTCAAGTAATCCTCCCATCTCAGTCTCTAGAGTAGCCGGGACTACAGGCACACATCACCACACCTGGCTAATTTTTTGTGTTTTTTGTAAAGATAAGGTTTTTCCATATTGCTAAGCCTGGTCTGGAACTCCTAGACTCAAACGATCTCCCTGCCTTGGCCTCTCAAAGTGCTGGGATTACAGGCATGAGCCACTGCACCCGGCCTCCCTATTTTCACTACCACCTTAGTTCAAGGTAGTATTAATTATAACAGTTTTCTAACTGGTCTTCCTACTTCCACATTTCCTTTACAATTCTCTCATCATTCAACAACCAGAATGTATTTTTTAAAAATTCAAATCAGATCATGTTATCTATTTGCTTTAAAACTCTGATAGCTTCACACTACAATAAGACAACAAATGAAATTGTTTTCCAGGTGTTCAAAGGCAAAACATGATCTAGCCCTCTGAGTATCCTCCTGACTTGGCTGTGTAATATCGCCACCATAGCGCCAGCCACAGTAGCCTTTTTGTATCCCTCAAACACATCCAACTCACTCCTCAGTTAATAACTTTGCAGTTGCAGTTCTCTTTATCTAAAATTTCTGCCCTAAAATCTTCACCTACTTGATTTTTTTGTTATCCAGGCCTCAGGTCAAGTATCATCTCAACAAAGTCCTTCCTGATGATACAATCTAAGTTCACTGCCTTCTAAGACCACCCCATTATTTCCTGCATAACTCCTATCACTATCAGTATCTCATTACTTATTTAGTTATTTATTTCTACCCTTTCTTCCCAAAAATAATATAAGGTTTGCATTTATATAATTTTTGTCTTATTCACCATCTGTCTGGTTCATTGTCTAAAATGTTTTGTTAGTTCTGTTTTTACCTGCTTGGTCAATTTCTGCTTCAACTTCTAGCTTTAAAAATACATCTTCCAAAGTTGTCATGGAAACACCATAAGAAATGATACCCAAATTTGAATGACTGTCTAGGGCAGAAAACAAACCTAAAAGAAAAAAAAAATGAAAGAATAGTATATCATTAAGCATATTATCATAAATTATTGTAAAATATCCTTTAAAAATAGGTTAAGTTCATGGACAGCCTATGCAACATACCAAGACCCATCTCTACAAAAAATAAAAATAAATTAGCTAGGCATACTGATGCAAGCCTGTAGTCTTAGCTACTCAGAAGGCTGAGGTGGGAGGATCACTTGAGCCCAGGAGTTTGAGGCTGTAGTGAGCTGTGATAGTGCCTAAGTAACAGGCTTAACATTCTTATAAATATTACGGACCTCAAAGAAATTTTATTTATGAGACTATACCTATGAGATATTTATCATATTATAAATTAACAAAAATTTTACAGTATTTGAAATTAAAAATGAGAATATTACTATATTAAACATTAAAATACATATGTATACTAGAAAATATACAGAAATCATTTAAATACTTATTCATTCTTTCAAAAACAAAAATAAACCTATTATAGGTTAGCACAATTTTATTTTTAAAAACTACATTTTTTAAAACAAAAATAATGAGAAGAGAATATTGTTTTATATTTCTGCAAATCTCTTTAATGCCTGCCTTAACAGAGGACAGATGGGTTCTCATATTTGTTTCTGCATTCAATCTGTTGTGATAGCACATATTATGGAGTCTCTTGAAAACTGTTCAATCATGAGAAGCTGAGAGTCCACAAGACAAATAACATTTTGTTATTATTAGAAAAAGTGTTGACATTGTGAATTCCTTTAAGAGGTCTTAGGGTCCATCCCACAGGAGATCCCAGAAGACACTGTGAAATCCAGTGAAATACCATAACAATTTATCAAAGAAATAGAAAAGATAACAAACAAAATCTGGTGGTGAAAAAAAGGAGTTCTGGAATCGATTTGCCTGGGTTCAAAACTCAGCTTCACCACTTTCTACTTGTGTTACCTTGGGTAAGTGCCTCACTTTCTTCATTCGCAAAATGAAAGCAATAATAGTATTTATCTCATGTATTTATTGAAATATTGGGATAATGAAATAAACTAATAAATGCAAAAGGCACAGATCAGCATTTGGTAGAAAATAAGCACTATATAAATGTTACTAAAGAGTAGGAGGTAGATAGGTATAAGTAGACAGAATGATAGGCAGAGCACATTAAGTTGGCAAGGGTACTTCAGTCCACTTAATTTGTGATTTTTTTTTAAACTACTTTTCTGATTATGAGATAAATGCTATGAAAATTCTGTACAATATACTTACATCAATAACATCCTTTTGGCTATCATGCAATTCCTAAACAGAGGAAGGAGACTGAGTTTGAGTTCCTCATTAAAAAGTTAAAAAATAGTGCCTCAATTAAAAGAATTCAAGGATTTGTCATTTAATTCGTTATGAAATCATGAAACTAGAAAAGAACCTGAGAATGTATACAAACATACATATATGCCTTACTCTCAGGAGGCCTACAAGCAATTTCTTTTTTTCTTGATAACAAAGTAAACACAATTATTTTTAAGTTTTTTAACATTTTCTTAAGTATTTAACATATTAGTTACCGTTCTTACATGGTGTTTGTAACAGCAAAAAAATTCACTGTATTTTTTCTGGTTTTCAAAAACAAAATAGAGCAGAAATAGAATATTAACTCTGGCTACCTGGGAGCATGGCAATACTACATGGAGACAGAAACAAAAAGGGTATCAATAAAACCTATTCTCAGTGTAAGATCCCAATTCAAACACCAAGAGGCAAAGTAAGTAATACCTGAAAATTTGTCCATGTCCTTGAAAGGCAAGCTATACACAAGTTGTTGGTCATTCTGTTGTAATAAAGTAGCTCCAGGTATATGTTGTTTAACCAGTGAAGAAAGAGATTCTGTGGCACAAAATTTGTCTATGTACGTGCTAGAGAATACCAAAAATCATAATTAATGATTACACAATAAACAGCCAAAAGTAAATTATAAAGGCTTTAAATTTAGTGCCATCAAAGATGGTCAAAGCATACAATGGCAAGACTCCAAAATAATAACAGTATATCAAGAGTATAATATAGAATAATGTCAATTAAAATGAATGATACCTCAGGCGGTAGCCAATCCCCCATTTACTTTTGAGGAAAATTGAAGAACCAACACATTTCAGCATTCCTTGTGATATCACAGCTTTCCTATCTGCAGATAAATATTTACATTTCAATTTCTAAGTTATCAATAGCATTAATAATTGGCATTTATATTTTATGGTTTCTCATATTAAAGCCATCCATGTTATGATATCATTAATCATCACAACAATCTCATGAGGATGAAACTAGAAAAGAACCTGAGAATGTATACAAACATACATATATGCCTTATTCTCAGGAGGCCTACAAGCAATTTTTTTTTCTTGACAACAAAGTAAACACAATTACTTTTATGTTTTTTCACGTAAAAAATTATCATCAACTATTTTTCTGATAATGAATACTAAGGCAAAAAGAAAATAGATTCCTTATATATGTTTCATATGGCTATTAAGTAACAAAGCCAGGAAGTATACTCAAGCAGTCTGACTCTAGAGTCCACTTTCAACATATTATTTCAAATATCTGATTTTTCCTAAAAGCTTTACCAATACAAGCACTTTCACAATTTCCTTTATAACCAAATGTAGAAATAACTCTAAAAATCAACAGAATAAGAAGAACAAATGTTAGCTTGTTGGATTTTTAAAAACAAAGATACTACTAAAGACATGAATGACTTGCCCAATTTTATTAGCTTATAATTATAAGCAGACAGAAGTTGCTCTAGAATTTCAAACTTCTATATCTTGTCATAGCTATTAAAAGTGATGTGTTGACTTTAACTTGGACTCTTAATATGAATGTATATAAAATTGTGCAGAAAAGAGTTAACATAGCAGGTCGGAGGCTTCTATCCTTAGACCTGCTTACAAGGTTGGCCCTTGGCTGTTAGGTGAGAACTTGGATTTGGGAGGGTTCCTACTATTCTCAAAACAAATAAGGGTGGCGCACTGCCTAAACTGTACAAACAATGTGATTTATGCTTAATACCTTCTTTACTTCTGGGAATCTGAAACTTTGGTATTGGCTAGGCAGAAGATGCTTATGTGACCAGCACCCAATAAGAATCTTGAACACTGAGTATATACTAACTTTCCCAAGTAGATATTTCACACATGTTGTTACAATTCAATGCTGAAGAAATTAAAGCACATCTGTCTGCTCTACTGGGAGAGAACTCTTGGAAGCTTCCACCTGGTTTCCTCTAGACTTTGCTTTATATACCTTTTCCCTTTACTAATTTTGCTTTGCATCCTTTTGCTGTAATAAATCATAGCCACGAGTATGACTATGTGCTGAGTCCTTATGAGTTCTCCTAGGACATCACTAAACCTGGAATGGTCTTGGAGATGCTCAACACAAAAATATATCATTTTAAAATTTTTAAAACTTTTTTTGTGAAGGAAACATACCTCTAGGTAAAAGCTTCTCTATTCATACCTCAGGAATTAGCATCTCTATGTCTATCCTCCTTTTCGCCCATGATCTCAGCCTTCAAAAATAAAGCAAAAATCTCACCTGCAAGAATGTCAGCTTCATCCATGAAATGGGTACTGAACACTGTCACCCGATTGGCTTTTCTGTATTTTAAAAGATTCCAAACAATATGCCGAGAACAGGGGTCCATTCCAGCTGTTGGTTCATCTAGCAGCAGTATCTGTATAAAAAGAGGTAAAGAAGGGCAGAGAATCCTCAGAAAAACTAAATATTAAAAACGCATGTGGACACTAAAAAACTGCTCCATTTGAAGTTATTATTTTCAATCAGAAATATAATAGATCAGATTTTCTTTTCATTCATAGTTGCGGTCACATAAATTTTTAAAATTATAAATTTGGCATGTGAATATTTTCCCTGGTTTAATTCTAAAAGACTGTCTGTAATATATATAAGACAAAAGCATAATGACAGATAAATAATCTAAACAACAACATTAAGTATATTGCTATTATCCTTAACAATTAAATTTATAGATGTAACACTTGCATTTTTGGAGAAGAATATATGGTTTTACATTAGTTCGAGGGAAACAATTTGTTTCAGGACTATTTTTAATTAAAAAAAAATCATGGTGATGGGGGCTGAGAGGAAGACTAAATAACATAAAGCCAGGATCCAGAATCATTCCCCAGCTGCAACAGCAAGGGGGAATGTGGCAGGATGGTGGGAATCAATAGATCATTCTAGCTGCTGTAATAAATCATAGCAATGAGTATGACTATGTGCTGAGTCCTATGAGTTTTCCTAGGACATCACTAAACCTGGGGTGGTCATCCTAGCCGCATGCACCTGTTAGTTTTAATGCCTTGTGTTAAGTAGTACATCAGTTGTTTCTCTGTTTCTATGACAGAGAACAGTATAAAACAAATACATACAAAATCAAAGCAGAAGACAGTGACAAACTGAATTATTCCTTTGATTTTGTTACATTTCTTAACCTTTGTTATTAACTATAACAAATATTTTTTTAAACTACAGAGAACAAGAGAGTAATATTATTAAAGCTACCATTCCAATTCAGCAATGTTATTTTTTGGCCATATTTTCTTCAGATAATTTTTTAAAGAAATAAAACATGGAGGCCAGGCGTGGTGGCTCATGCCTGTAATCCCAACACTTTGGAAGGCAAAGGCGGGTGGATTGCTTGAAGCCAGGAGTTCAAGACCAGCCTAGGCAATATGGCAAGGTCTTATCTCTAAAAATTAAAAAAAAAAAAAAAAGAAAAAGAAAAAGAAGTAAAGAAAGAAGAAGAAAAAGAAAGAAATAAAACAAGTAAGCAAGCAAGCACAGCAGTCATAACTAAGGTCTATTCTTCCATTCTCCTTTCTAAAAGTAACCAGTTATCATAAAGATGTCGTAACTCAGAAAGAGAAGGGTGGAAGGAAGGCGAGGAATTAAAAAAAATCTACATATTGAGTACAATGTAAACTACTCAAGATGGGTACACTAAAATCTCAGAATTCACCACTATATAGTCCATCCATGTAACCAAAACACTCTAGTACCTCAAAAACTACTAAAAATTAAAAAAAAAAAAAGCTATACATCTGACTTCAGTTTTAAAATCTCATTACTGTGATTACATCCATAATAGCATATAGTATTTTATGTATATACTTAACCTTTACATAATGCATTATATCTTTTTACAACCTGCTTTTTAATTTGGCATAATTTAAAATAATCTCATTTGTAAAACTAATATTTATTTACCTTTGGGTTCCCAAGAACAGCAATTCCTAATGACAGCTTTCTCTTTTGACCACCACTTAATTTTTTAGCTTGGTTATCTTTGATAGTCTGCATGTCTAAATCTAGTAAAACCTTCTGCACCTGTAAAAGTAAAGCATGACCAATGTTATTTTTAAAATCATATCATTTATGTAATTATCAATATTACTTTTTAAATATTTTAAGTTTTAATGTGTTAAATATTTAAGTAACATATGTTTTTAAATAATGTTAATATCAACTTTAAAAATGTTCCTTTAGCATGGAACTTCCTTTGACATATATTCACATATAATTATGAAAACAACAGGTAACAAGATTCTTGAGGGAAAGGTTTTACTTTTGTATCTTCTTGGGTAGAAGGGATCACTGTGATGGCTCTTAGTGTATGTGTGGAAGTAGGAGGGGGTAGAGGAGATGAGAGGAAGAGAACAGAGGAATATGGCAGACAAGCATCCTCCAGATGAAACAAACTTTTATGTTTGCTAAAACATTTACTCCAAATTCTAATTCTTTGTAATAGTTTTCTGTTTATTGGCTGGAGACAAGTGTTAAATTTAGATTTTCAAGCATATTTTTATTGCACAAGTCATTACAAAAGGTTATTAATTACAGAAAATAAAAGCAAAGATTTCTATATGAATAGCATACTTCTTGTATTACATTGTTGGCTGGTATCCCTTTGATTGAAGCCAAAATTGATAAATTTTCTTCTACTGTCAAAACATCAAAGTGTATATCTAACTGTGGACAAATGCCAATCATTTTTCTTGCTTCAAACATTTCATCTATTTCTGAGACTCTGTGTCCATATATAGATGCAAACCCTAAAAGCAAAATATATATTTAAATGTACATTAATCATTTTTAAATGTGTATGTTTTAAAGTATTCTGATAACTTAGTTATTTGGTTATAACAGACATATAAGCTAAAAAATTAATATAAATTTACAAGACACAATATACCCTCTTTTCCATGTTATTGATGATCTGCATCCACTTATATTTCTATCTCATTTTCCATCACTTATTGTCATATAACATAGCGGGAAAATCAAGAAACTAAAAGTTTGACACTAAACATATATATCTATTGATATATTATTTACACTTGTATTCCAGTAACTATTTTGTAGACATTATGCAGCAGTGGAGGGATTAAAAAACTATAAATTTTATCCTAGCTAGCTGTGTGGTCATGGCCAAATTACTTAATCTCTTTTAATTCCAGCTTTCCTTTTCTATAAAGTGAACACTAATATATCCCACTAAAGAACTATTAAATCAAAACAATCATACATTATGAAGAATCATGAGAAAAATTATAAATTCTTATATAAATGTAAGATATTATGGCTACCATCAAAAAGTGATACAACTAAAGACAAATAACAAAATCAAACTAATTTTAAAGTTAAACAATATTTAAAGAGTTGAAATGCAGATTCAATACAATTCAGCCCTTTAGTAAAATATTTATTGTACTGCCACTCTAATTACTGTCAAAATATGGAGGTACTACACTGAATTCTTGCCTACAGAACAATCACATATCAAAATTATACTTTTGAGGCATGCTTTTAAAATTCTATTTTAGAAGATAGTATAAACATTTATGATTATTTCCTTTTGAACTACTGCTATATGTTTAGATATCTGTATTTTTTTTCTCAACCCTAGTCTATAGTTCTGATTTAATTTCCAATAAGTTACTCATTTATCCTTCCTTGAAAATGATGAATAAACACACATACATACACAACATACAGATGTATGTTGTATGTGTGTATATAGAAATATGTCCAAAATTAGATCCTTTTTACTTTATTAAACATGATAGAATAATTTTTATCTTCTACTAAAAACAACCTCATGGGTGTAGTCAAGAAAAAAGAAAACACATTTACAGATACAGAAGTTGGTCCCAATCATTGACAAAAATTATTCAACACATTTAAATACACACACACACACACACACACACACACACACATATTTATGGAAGTTTCTTTTCTTCCTTTAAGACAGAAAACTCTCACCATCAGAAGGTGGGCACAGTCCACAAAGAATATTCATCAGTGTACTCTTTCCTGTTCCACTGTGGCCAAGTAAGGCAGTAATCTGACCCTCATATATGTCAAACGACAAATCTAGTTCAGGAAAAACAATACTGAAATGTGATTTTTATGTCTGTTCAGCTATGCATGACAATTCATAATATTTGCATAATCTTCAAGGTGATATATCTATAAATACATATTTAAAGTCACCAGCATATTTGATAGCAGGTAAAATAGCTTTTGTTACAGTCAATGATATAAACAGTAAGGAAAGTAAATAAAAATAAGCTTTATTTATTCATACAGTAAGATTTAGGAGTATACAAAATATTTGGGAGTTTTCTGTGTCCCAATTTTTGGGCATTACCAAGGGAATTAAAACAAACAAAAATTTGTTCCCAAGGATATTTATAGGCATTTAAATAAACAGGCAAAAAAAAAAAACAAGCAATTAATACTATAGAAATGGCTTGAAAGGTTAGATTTAAAGAAGCAATATCACTGAATGGATACGTAAAGGACTAAAGGAAGACAGGAGACAGCGATCTGAAATGATGAAGCAGAAATGGCTTAGTAAAAAAACTAGGCTGGCCAGGCACAGTGGCTCACGCCTGTAATCCCAACACTTCAGGAGGCTGAGGCGGGAGGATCACTTGAGCCCAGGAGTTCGAGACTACCCTGGGCAACATGGCAAAACCCTGTCTCTAAAAAAATACAAAAATTAGCTAGGCATGGTGGCACCTGTAGTCCCAGCTACTCAGGAGGCTGAGGTGGGAGAATCGCCTGATCCTGGGAAGTCAGGGCAGTGATGAGCCAAGATTGTGCCACTATACTCCAGCCTGGGGGACAGAGCAAGACCCTGTCTCAAAAACAAACAAACAAACAACAACAATGAAAACTAGACTAAGAAGGCTAAAATATAAAACAAGAAGGAAAAAGTCTCAGATCCTAAGGCCAGTAATCTAACTTAAAAGATGAAAGGGAACTCAACAACCAAACGTTAAGTGTTCTGCCCCATTAAAGTGGTATTTCTCTCCATGTATTTCAGTCTTCTTTAATTTGTCTCAGCAATGCTTTGTACTTTTCAGGATATATCTTTTACATCTTTTGTCTTATTTACCTGTAAGGATATTTTTTATGCTAAATGTTATTTTTAATTTTAATTTCCAATTATGTGTTGGTAACATATAGAAATACAATTGATTTTTCCATTATTTATCATGTATCCTATCATCTTGCAAAACTCACTGTTTAGTTCCACTATTTTCTTTGTTGATCTAAAAGATTTTAAAAACAGATTATTGTGTCAACTGTACATAAATAATTTAATTGCATCTTTTCCAATCTGGATGCCTTTTATTTCATTCTCTTGCTTCTTTGCATTAGAAACAATTAGTTGTAATTGTTATTACAATTATTATTATAACTAATTAGTTATTACAATAACTTCACATTGGAGGCTACACATAATCTCCAATGTTGAGTAAAAAGACTTGAAAAGCACTGTGACCATAAAAGAAAAGATTCATAAATTGGACTTCAATCAAATTAAGAACTTGTGTTCATCAAAAGACACTATTATTAGAATTAAAAGGCAAGCCTCAGACTGAGATAAATATTTAAATACCTGTATCTAACAAAGGTCTTGAAACCAAAATGTGAAAAGAACTTGCATAGGTATTTCATAAAGGAAAGCCTCCAAATGCCAATAATCATATAAAAAGGTGATTAATAACATTAGGCAAATGCAAACTAAAACCTTATTAATATACCACTATACCTACTTTCTTCTTAATTAGTTTGTCTCCTAGAAGACATTTGGTAAAGCCTGGAGACATTTTTAGTTGTTACAACTAGGAGAGGGAGTTTGCTCGGGCATGTGGTGGGCAGAGGCTAGGAACGTTTAGCAGTGTGTCAGTCAGTCTCCAGAACCAAGAGACTACACACAATGGAACAAGTATGAGTGTGGGGTTGGGGGACTACGGAAGGTTTATTTTAAGGAATTGCTTCAAAATATTGTGGGGTCTGCTAAGTTCGAAAATCTGTAGGGCAGATTGAAAACTTAGGCAAGAGTTAAAGTTGCAGTCTTGGGTCCAAAATTCATAGGCTGACAGGCTGGAAACTCATGCAAGAATGTGTTACATTCTTGAGGCAGAACTCCTCTCTTTGGTGATCAAAGCCAGGGATGCTGCTTGTGAAGGTTAATTTTATGGGTCCCTCTGGCTAGGCTACAGTGCACAGTTATTTGGTAAAATACTGATGTAGATGTTGCTGTAGATGTCATTAACTTTTATAATCATCTGACTTAAACTAGATTACTCTTGATAATAATGGTAAACATTATCCAATCAGTTGAAGGCCTTAAGAGAAAAAACTGAGGTTTCTTGGAAGAGTCCTGCCTCAAGAATGAAACAGATTCCTACATGAGTTTGCAGCCTGTCAGCCTCTCTACATATTTTGAACTCAAGACTGAAATTTCAACTCTTGCCTGAGTTTCCAACCTGCCTTACAGATTTCTGCACTTACCAGGCCCCATGATCTCATGAAGTAATTACTTAAAACAAACTTCCCCTAATCCCCTACCCTGCACTCATACTAGTGTGTACTGGTCTCTGTGTGTGTGTGTGTGTGTGTGTGTGTGTGTGTGTTTGTGTAATCTATTGGTTCTGGGGACTAACACATTGACACAACGCTAAACATTCTACAATAAAGAACAGTTCTCTACAGCAAAGAATTATCAGAACAAAAATGTCAGTAGTGCTGAGGCTGAAAAACCCTACGACAGGCCAAATGAATTTTTTAAAAAGTAACCAACATGTATTGTATATACATGCAAAATAATAAAATGAAATAATGACATAGGCTTATTCAAATAATTAAGTATTTTTCATCTTAATAGATATCATTTTTTACTTTTACAAATTTCATGTTGTTAGTTTCATTTTGAGTATTAATCACATAAATGGAAATTATCTCAAAAAGCAAGACAGAGACCAGGCGCGATGGTTCACACCTGTAATCCCAGCACTTTAAGAGGCCGAGGTGGGCAGATCACCCGAGGTCAGGAGTTTGAGACCAGCCTGGCCAACATGGTGAAACCCCGACTCTACAAAAATATAAAAATTAGCCGGGCATGATAGTGGGTGCCTGTAATCCCAGCTACTTGGGAGACTGGGGCAGGAGAATTGCTTGAACCCGGGAGGCGAAGATTACAGTGAGCTGAGATCGTGCCACTTCCTTCCAGCCTGGGCAACAAGAGCCAGACACCAACTCAGGGGGAAAAAAAAAAGCAAGACAGAAAATTTGGTAGAGAAGTTTAAATTTCCCACAAGCTATGCAAATTATTTTTCTATTTGTACTTTAATACTATGGCCTGAATACTAGGAAAGCTACTTACTTCTCAAAGCCTCCACATTTTCACCTTTCTTTCTGTATGTCTTCTGAATACCACTAATTCTGAAAAATAGAGTTTTATATTTTAAGTATTTAAAGCAATTTATATGTGTGTTTACATGTATAATATTTTTATCAAGGCTATCATATTTTAAAATAATAATAAAGTACTTTCCTACTAAAACAATGAACCAAAGAAAGCTGATAATAACTATACAACTGATGCTTGAAAACACAGATTAGGAGTGCCAACTCCCCTGCTACACAGTTGAAAATCCACATATAACTTTTTACTCCCCCAAAACTAATCTACTACCAGCCTACTGTTGACAGGAAGCCTTGGAGATAACATAAACAGTCAGTTAGCATATATTTTGTAGGTTTTAAATGTTAAATACTATATTCTTATAAAGTACACTAGAGGAAAGAAAATGTTACGAACATTATAAGGAAAATATATGTTTATAGTACTATACTATATTTATCGATGCCATCAGTTTACATCACCTATTTATAAGATGAACAAGATAATCTATTCAAAATGGCAGGCATCTGTACTTTCAAACCTCAATCTATGATACATATCAAGCAGTTCAGCTTTTTCTTATAATGTCATGACCTTTCTCTGCTTCTTGAGAGCACTTCCAGCATCACTAGTGGCAATTCCTATGTATTCCATGATACTATTCAAGGCTTGAAGTATTGCACTAAATATTAAAAAATAAGCAAGAACCCTGAGACATTACTTTTTATCATGATATGCAATTTACTGGAGAGATGAACTGTTCACAAGGAAATAATTTGAGTCATCTCAAGGCATTTGAAGTATATACTTGGAACACTTAAGCTCACCATGACAGGAAAAGAAGGTGCTAAAAAATTATCACAGTGTACAGTAATACTGTAGTTAACTTTATGCAGTTATGATTTAATACTGCATCTTCACATTTGTTTACATTTCTCTCAACCACGCATTGGCATAATGTATGGTCTGTCAGAATTGTGTGCATTAAGTTTTGATAAAGTATAACTTACTAAAATAGATCTGTGCATATTTTATGATTGTAAATGTTAAAATAGACTAATATCTATAAATATTTTATGCATTCATGACATACCTGTTATTATTATTATTATTTAATATTTGTAGGCTAACAGTTCATCTGCAAGTTTTTTCTAATTGTTGCAAATCTCCAAAAAATTTTCCAATATGTTTATTGAAAAAAAATCCATGTGTAAGTGAACTGGTGCACTTCAAACTTGTGTTTTTCAGAGAAAAAATTATTTTAAAGAAGCTGCCAGAGAAAAGCACACTATTCCTTTCCATTGTAAGTGTCATTGATTCATTTTTCATGCCAACTCAGCTTCTAAAACTAAGTGAAGCATTTGATTTAAGCCAATTTATGGATTTCTTTTCACTTCTGATTATCAAACACTTGTTACATCAGTGAAGGGGGATATAAAAACAGATGCTATTTCATGTCAGCACGCATTTCAAATCATAAATAAATGTGAAATGATTTTCTTATTCTAACTTTTTTTTTAAGAAAATGATTTGTTAATCAGTTAAAATTTACCCTTGATAAAGGAGACCACTGGCCAACGAATTACATCTTAAGTATCTGGACTCTCTCTGGAATTTTCACATTTTTCTTAAATTTTAAAAATATTATACTTCACTTTTTTATTTCATTTTATTTTCTTTCTCCGTATTTTATTTCTAAATTTGGCACAGACCAACCTAGCAAGGAACAGTAATGAATTTCTTTGGTTCTTAAAAATTAAATCAGGCCAGCCGTGGTGGCTCACACCTGTTATCTCAGTACTTTGAGAGGCTGAGGCGAGCGGATCACCTGAGGTCAGGAGATCAAGACCAGTCTGGCCAACATGGTGAAACCCCGTCTCTACTAAAAATACAAAATTAGTAGGGCATGGTGGTGCATGCCTGTAATCCCAGCTACTTGGGAGGCTCAGGCAGGAGAAGAACTTGAACTCAGAAGGTGGAGGCTGCGGTGAGCTGAGACTGCACCTTTGCACTCCAGCCTGGGCAACAAGAGTGAAACTACATCTTAAAAAAAAAAAATTAATGTAATATTCTAATTATGTCACAAACCCCTCAAAGTCTATAAAATTAACAGAGGACACTTTAATATGCTGTATAAGACAATGTAGCATGAATAAAATTATAGAGTTAATATTTATCATGTTTCAGTCTACATAATGGGATAATCTATAAACATTAATTGCATAAACATCAGGTTTTATTACTTTTAAAATTTTCCATTCTAACATAACATTTCAGGGACAGGTGTGGTGACTCATACCTGTAATGCCAACACTTTGGGAGGCCAAGGCAGGTGGATCACTTGAGGCCAGGAATTTGAGACCAGTCTGGCCAACATGGTGAAACCCCGTCTCTACTAAAAATATAAAAATTAGCCAGGCGTGGTGGCACATGCTTGTACACCCAGCTACTTGGGAGACTGAGGCATAAGAACTGTTTGAATCTGGGAGGCAGAGGTTACAGTGAGCCGAGATTGTGCCACCGTGCTCCAGACTGGGTGATAGAGCAAGATTCTATCTCAAAAGAAAGAAAGAAAGAAACATAAAATTTCAAAACTAGCACCAACTTTATTCTAAATGGTTGCAAACAAAATAAGAAAAAAAGTCACCCCTATTAATGTTTTAAAATCATGGCATACATACCAAATCTAAGATACCATATTTACATACATATTTAAAGAATAGGATTTAAATGCAGCAGGTTCCATCAGCAGTTCTTATACCTAAATTGCCAAAGATTGAATCATACCTTATGGCTTCTTTTCCTACAAATTCTGAAGAAACAGGCTCAATAATTTCACTAAAGTTAATATTCCCATTAACATTGCCCTCTGATAACTCCTTATAATTTCTTTTACTCTTTGACCAATATGATGGCTTCAGAAAATATAAAAATGATCTCCGTAAGCCAAATTCCCCTGAAAAATAAACATTAAAAAACGGAGTTATCATTAGTTTATAAATCATAAAGATAGTATTTGAAACATATGAAGTTTGTTTAGGTACCATTCATCTAAAGTTTAGGTACCATTCTGCAACATATATATATTTCCAAACATCATGTTGTACACAATAAATATATACAATTTTCATTTGTCATTTAAAAGTAATAAGGAAATAAAGTTTAGGTGTAAAGCATTACATCAATATTGTGTATGAATCAAAGTTTTACTGATAAATAATTCTAGTCCATAAATAGTTTCAGAGTTGCAGAGAATATAGGGGGATGTAAAGGTGAATAAAATACGTTTTCTGTGCTAAAGGAAATAATACCTTTATGAGTACAAGTAGATGGCAAATGACAAAGAACACAACACAGGCTGAATGCACTGAAGACTTGAATGGACACCATATTAAATGGTCTTTGAAAACAAGTAGTATCTAGAAGAATGGATATGCTTCATGGAAAAGACTATAGAATTAGGGGGAGCAACAAAGCAGCAGGATAGAAATATGAGACTTGGAAATGGTATACAGTGAGGCCAGGAATGGCGGCTCTCACCTATAATCCCAACACTTTGGAAGGCAGAGGCTGGCAGATTACTTGAGCCCAGGAGTTTGAGACCTGCCTAGGCCATATGGCAAAACCTTGTCTCTACAAAAAATACAACAAATTAGTCAGATGTGGTGGTGCATGCCTGTAGTCCCAATTACTTGAGAGGCTGAGGCAAGGGGATTACATGAGCCCAGGAGACTAAGGCTGCAGTGAGCCATGATTTTGCCACTACACTCCAGCCTGGGAAACACAGCAAGACCCTGACAGAAAGAAAAGAAAGAAGGAAGGAAGGAAGGAAGGAAGGAAGGAAGGAAGGAAGGAAGGAGAAGAAAGGAAGGAAGGAAGAATGGAAGGAAAGAAGGAGGGAGGGAGGGAGGGAGGGAGGGAAGGAGGGAAGGAATGAAGGAAGGAAGGAAGGAAAGAAGGAATAGCATACAGTGATAACTGCCCACAGAACATGTTCCATTTTCTCCCTTTTTCCCCTCAAAATACCTACACTCCTTATTTCTTTCAAATGTCTACTCTTCTAGATTGGCCACGTTTCAAAGGAATCTGAAGCCAAGTACAGGGGATTCCAATTTATTTTATCAGTATGTGGCAT
Source organism: Cacajao melanocephalus (assembly GCA_963573385.1). Lineage (NCBI taxonomy): Eukaryota > Metazoa > Chordata > Mammalia > Primates > Pitheciidae > Cacajao > Cacajao melanocephalus. Next base: position 15,106 of record CAUYLG010005806.1, on the reverse strand, counting down.
TCCCGCTGGCAACTGTTACTGCTCCAACAGCAAGCAAACAAAAACACAAAGTAGGGAAAGGACACCCTATTCAACAAATGCTGGGAAAACTGGCAATCCACATACAGAAGAATGAAACTGGATTCTCATCTCTCACCCTATACAAAAATCAACTCAAGACAGATCAAAGATTTAAATCTAAAACCTGAAACCATAAAAATTCGAGAAGATAACATCAGAAAAGCCCTTCTAGATGTTGGCTTAGGCAAAGACTTCATGACCAAGAACCAAAAAGCAAATGCAACAAAAACAAAGATAAATAGATGGGACTTAATTAAACTAAAAACCTCCATAGCAAAAGAAATAATCAGCAGTTAACAGACAACCCACAGAGTAGGAGAAAGTCTTCACAATATATACGTTGACAAAGGACTAATATCTAGACTCTATGAGTAACTCAAACATCAGCAAGAACAAAACAAACGATCCTATCAAAAAGTAGGCTAAGCACATGAATAGACAACTCTCAGAAGAACATATACAAGTGGCCAACAAACATGAAAAAATGCTCAACATCACTAATGATCAGGGAAATGCATATCAAAACCACAATGCAATATCACCTTACGCCTGCAAGAATGGCCATAATCAAAACATCAAAAAGTGATAGATGTTGGTGTGGATGTGGTGAAAGGGAACACTTTCACACCGTTGATAGGAATGTAAACTAGTAAAACCACCATAAAAAAGTGTGGAAATTCCTTAAAGAACTAAAAGTAAGTCTAGAGTTTGATCCAGCAATCCCACTCCTAGGCATCTATCCAGAATAAAAAAAGTCATTCTCTGAAAAAGATACTTGCCCATGCATGTTTATAACAGCACAATTTACAATTGCAAAAATACGAAACCAGCCTAAATGTCCATCAGCCAACGACTGGATAAAGAAATGTGACACACACACACACACACACACACACACACCCTCCATAGAATACTACTTATCCAAAAAAAAGGAACAAAATAATGCCATTTGCAGCAACCTGGATGGAAATGGAGGCCATTATTCTAAGTGAAGTAACTCAGGAATAGAAAACCAAAAATCATATGTTATCACTCATAAGTGGGAGCTAAGCTATGAGGACAAAAAGACATAAGAACTATACAATAGATGATGGGGACTCAGGGAAAAGGTGGGAGGGGGTGAGGGATAAAAGACTACACACTGGGTACGGTGTACATTGCTTGGGTGACGAGTGCAATAAAGAACTTATTCATGGGCCGGGTGTGGTGGCTCACGCCCCTGTAATCCTAGCACTTTGGGAGGCTGAGGTGGGTGGATCACCTGAGGTCAGGAGTTCAAGACCAGCTTGGCCATCATGGTGAAACCCCATCTTAAATAAAAAAAAAAGAACTTATTCATGTTACCAAACACCACCTGTTTCTCAAAACCCTATTGAAATAAAAAACAGTAATAATAAAAACATCAAAAAAAAAGAGGTGAAGTGTTCAGATAGACTTGAGGTATATAACCAGATGAGAGGTACTGCAATGGTCTAGAATAGTGGTCCCCAGCCTTTGTGGCACCAGGTACCAGTTTTATGGCAGACAACTTTTCCACGGACAAGGGGCAAGGACAGTTTCAGGATGATTCAAATGTATTACATTTATTGTGCACTTCATTTATATTATTATTACACAGTAATATATAACGAAATAATTATACAACTCGCTATAATATAGAAGCAGTGGGAATCCTGAGCTTGTTTTTCTGCAACCAGATGGTCCCAACTAGGGGTGATGGGAGACAGTGACAGATCATCAGGCATTAGATTCTCATAAGAAGCATACAACCTAGATCCCTCACATGCACAGTTCACAATAGAGTTCACACTCCTATGAGCATCTGATGCTGCCACTGCTGATCTGACAGGAGGCAGAGCTCAGGTGGTAATGTGAGCGATGAGGAGCAGCTGTGAATACAAATGAAGCTCCTCTTGCTTGCCCATCACTCATTTCCTGCTGTGCAGCCCAGTTCCTAACAGGCAACTAGTAAGGTCCTTGTCCTGGGAGTTGGGAACCCCTAAACTAGACTAGTATTACACAGCACGACTTTCATAATGGTGAAAATGTTCCATAGAACATCTAGATCGCACCATGCAATTTAGTAACTAACAGCCATATATGGCTACTGAGCACTTGGAATGTGGCTTGTGCTACTGAAAACAATAAATTGTTAATTGATTTAATTTTAATCAATTTAAATTTTAAAAGCCACACATGGTTAGTAGTTACCATATATGACAGTCCAGGTGTAGAATACAGACACAGGTAATGAGGAAAACAAGGGGAAAAGAAAAAGTGCTAGATACTTAATACTACTATTGAATCTATAGGAGTTTGCTATATTGGCTATAGATGTGGACAGAAGATAAAGAAAATGTAGGAGTTACGAGATCACTTCACAGTTTTGGACCTTAGAGGGTAAAATAAAATACTTAATTTAAAAAGACTGATATAAAGAAGGACCAAGTTAAGATCCACTAGAGACTTAAGGCTTTCAAAACAAACTGCTCTCTTTTTACACAATCTCTTTATGTTCACATGTGGTTACAGCCTAAGGTACAAAATATACATATTTAAAATCAAATTAAAAGCTTTAACAATGAATATAATTTAGGGTACCCTGGCTAGGAAAAAAAAAAAACAAAACTTAAAATTAAGCTGACCCTATTTGAGCAAAAAAGCCTAAAAATCTTTAAAGTAAAATTCAGTAACCACCTGCATACCTGGAATGACTTGATCGAGATAGACAGCCAAGAGGACATAGAATATACTGTTAAGTGTGAGCATGATAATTGTAATAATTAGAGGATATGGGCCGGCAGTCAAATTTGAAAATAAAGCGCCTTCATTAAAATCTTCTAAATACATGACCTGAAAAACAGAAACACTAATTTTATTACATAAAAATGACAAAAACCAGCAAATGCTAACACTACTTAGAGTTATTCAGTATATCTAGAGTGACAGTAACCAAACTGGACCTTTTAACAGATTAAACAGTTTACCAAATTAATAATATAAATTTATAAGGAAAACAATAAAGACTTTACAAAAATATGTTTATCTAAACAATTCCTTTCAATCATGTTTTTAATGCTGTGCTTCTTTAACTAGGATATATTCACTCTAGGAGCATTTAATTCTAATGTAATTACTAACAAATGAAATAAAAATAAACTGCAATATTAATAATTACAAATGCCAAAAAAAGGGTTATGATCCATATGGAAGCCAAACAAAGTAAGTACTGGAGAATAAAATTATGGTTAGCATCTTTCTAATAGTAAAAAGGAAGCAGGTATTTTGATTAATTAACACAATTATTAAAATATTCATAGTAGATATTTGTGATAGCGTGGAAAAAGAAGTGTACTGGAGATTGAAGCCTCATTTAGGTCCTAGCCCTGCCATTGAGTGAATACACTTTAATTATACTATTCTAGGCTTCAGTTCTCTCATCTATAAGATGAAGAAGATGAATTCAATGACACTGAAGGGCCATCCCACTCACAACAATAACCTATGAATCTATAATTCTACATTCCTAGAGAAGGGGGACTCAGTGAACTCTCAAAATTTATAAAAATCACTCTTAGGTCATAAGTAAGATGATTAACTCAATATTTAATTGTATCTCTTGAATCAGAATTTCTATCCAATCAACATGAGTAATTTCTTATATTTAGTAATTACATTTTTTCTTTGTACATTAGCCAAATTTATGTTCCACTATAAAGCAGTTTCTTTTTTTTTTAATGTCTGCTTACTTACAGAAAAGCAGTTTCTTACAAGATTTCTTTCATTTAGAACCTCACTACCCCTGTAAGGACTAATAAAAATAATATTTATCAGTCTGAATGTTATTTAGATAAATGGCAATTCCATGAAGCCTGGGCCAACAAAATCCACCAGGCCTACTTATTTCACCACTACACTCACAATAAATTTGTTCTGCTCCCCACACAATTTTCTCCCATACATTATTCTGAGATAAATGTATAAATGGTAGCAATATAACCAGTCTATAGGGCAATAAGAATGACTTGACATTTAAACAAACTACTATCAAAGTGAGTTTCTGTAGTGAAATAAATTACTGAGACACACACATCGAAGTAAAAAGTGAAAAATTTATAAACAGAACATTTAACTAAAAAAATTGGAGAAAATATAAAGAAAACTAGATATAAATATATTCCAGAAATCATTTCTTTCTTATGCTAAAATTTCAAAATAATTTTTTTTGTAAATCAAAGGTAGCATTCATGGTAGTATAAGGAGCTACATAAAACAGAAAGAAAATATTTAGTGAATGCAAGATTAATATATTACCTACCTGTGCAATACCAATCACAAAAGTACAGTGACAGAAAGGACTGAAAAGCCACACTAACGATTTGGGAAAACTTTCTATGAGGATTATCATCAGGCCAATAAATCCAAAAGCCACAGTGACAAAAAATTCAACTATTCCCACGTGTTTTGATTTTTTAAAAAGAGGTGTCAGCATTAAAGCAAAAAATACCTATAAAATATAAATATTAAGGTTACTGCAATGTTCATATATACTGGTATGAAAACAAAAAGTTTGCTTGTGAAAGAAGCTATTTTCATGAAAAATACATTCATTAAAATATAACTATAATTTCTAAATGCTATGGGAAGATATTTTATTTTCATACAAATAGTGATATACATTTAAAAATTTTAAACTAACAAATACTTTTGTGATTTTTGTTTTTGTTTTTGTTTTTGAGACAGGGTCTTGCTCTGCCACCCTAGCTGAAGTCCAGTGGTGCAATCTTGGCTCACTGCAACCTCTACCTCATGGGTTCAAGTGATCCTCCCATCTCACCCTCCCGAGTAGCTGGGATTACAGGAGTGGGCCACCATGTCCAGCTAATTTTAGTATTTTTTTGTAGAGACAGGGTTTTACCATGTTGCCCAGGCTGGTCTCAAACTCCTTGCCTCAAGCAATCCTCCTGCCTCGGCCTCCCAAAGTGCTGGGATTACAGGTGTGAGCCACTGCACCTAGCCCTAAACTAACAAACATTAAAGACTGCATTTTTACCTGTATCATAGTTATCATAGGTAAACATAACCACCTCTACATTATAGAAACCATAAATGGCCATGTGTTTCTGCAGTTAGATGCACAAAATATGTAAACAAAAATAAATCAACAAAAATTTTAAGTACAACACCCATCTTTTAAACTTAATATATTCATAACATAAAAAGCCAGTTTAAAAAGAAAACAAAAACAAAAAAACAGGAGGCCTGGTGCAGTGGCTCACTCATGTAATCCTGGCACTTTGGGAGGCAGAGGCAAGCGGATCACTTGAGCCCAGGAGACCAAACTTGGACACATAGGAAGACCTTGACTCCACACACACAAAAAAAGTATGTGTGTGTGTGTGTGTGTGTGTATGTGTGTATATATATATATACACACACATACACACATATATACATGTATATATATATGTATATATATATACATGTATATATATGTATATATACATATATATACACATACACACATATATATGTGTGTGTGTGTATATATATATATATATATATGTATATATAAAAATTAGGCAGGCGTGGTCGTGCACACCTGTAGTCCCAGCTACTTAAGAGGCTGAGGTTGAAGGATTGCTTGAGCCTGGGAGGTCAAGGCTGCAGGGAGCTATAAGTGTGTCACTGCACTCCAGCCTGGGCCACAGAGCAAGACCCTATCTCAAAACAAACAAGCAGTTCCAAATTACACATGGAAGTATGTTAGTTACTTGTAATTTATTATTATTATTATTACTTGAGATGGAGTCTTGCTCTGTAGCCAGGCTGAAGGACAGCGGCGCAATCTCGGCTCACTGCAACCTCTGCCTCCCGGGTTCAAGCGATTCTTCCGCCTCAGCCTCCCGAGTAGCTGGGACTACAGACGCGTGCCAAACACCCAGCTAATTTTTGTATTTTCAGTAGAGACGGGGTTTCACCATGTTGGCCAGGATGGTCTCGATCTCTTGACCTTGTGATCCACCCGCCTTGGCCTCCCAAAGTGCTGGGATTACGGGCGTAAGCCACCGTGCCTGGCTATAATTTATTATTTTAAAGAGCAGGGATACTGGCCAAAATATTTAACAACTGGTACATGATAGGCACATAAACCAATCAGAATGGAAGATAGAACCACTTAAATTTAAACCCCATCATTCAGCCAATATGCCAAATGAATATTAACACTGCTAAAGAGTCACATTTGCAAAAACATAGCTTTAAAAATCATCATCCTGGGCCAGGCGAGGTGGCTCACTTCTGTAATCCCAGCACTTTGGGAGGTCGAGGCGGGCAGATCACGAGGTCAAGAGATCCAGACCATCCTGGCCAACACGGTGAAACTCCATCTCTACTAAAAATACAAAAATTAGCCAGGCGTGGTGGTGCGTTCCTGTAGTCCCAGCTACTCGGGAGGCTGAGGCGGAAGAATCGCTTGAACCCAGGAGGCGGAGGTTGCAGTGAGCCGAGACTGAGCCACTGTGACACAGTCTGGTGACAGAGCAAGACTCCATCTAAAAAAAGAAAAATCATCATCATCCTGGAGTATAAATTAACTTGAAAAAGTAAGGATTTCATGAAGACAAAAACAGTCTAATACTCAACAGTCTTAATTATATACATCAATATATAAAGACAATAACAGACTCAGAGGAGCTGTATGTGAAATACAACATATGAAAATAAGCTAAATCTAAACCTAAACCTATTTTCTAACTTTCCTAAAAATACAGGGATACAGTGATGCTATATCATTTATTTATTAAGTCACTTATCAATAACTTAGTAAAATCTGTCTTTCATGGCAAATTGACTACAAGCAAACTGAAAAAAAAAGACCTTGCTATGTTATCAAACATTTTGACAGTTCTTTATTCCCATCCCAAGTTAAAATACTTACAGATGATAATCCATAAAGGAAAAAAAGCAGAAATATCACAATGCTGCTACTTTGAGGAAATAACAAAGAAGCTGTTGCAATGACTGCCATAAGAAGGGACATAAGAAAAATTAAACTTGTATACAGAAGAACCCAGGAAAGCCTAAAATGAGAATACAGATATATTTATGGTCAAATGCATAGGCTTAGACAGTTAAAAAATCATTTTAAACAAAATTTAGATTTTAGCCATTGTATTATTAAAATTAAGCCACTGCTCATTTCTGTGTATGCTTATGTATTGAAAATTAATAGTCTTATAAGTAATTAAAAAATACAGTATTGGTTAAATGATAGGCAAAAGTATAATGTGATAAAAATACTATCTTCCAGAGTCAAAAGAGCCTTCAAAATGAATAGTAATTCATAATCAATTTAAATCTAATACTTTCAAAAGTTCAATAGCACATATCTATGATTTTCTTAAAATATAAAAGTTTAATGAGTCAAGATAATTTTCTTTATGGCATGTGCTACAATTAAACCTCTGATGGCTTCTGTAACTATAAACAATAAAGACTACCTTACCTCACTAATCAATGACATAATTACTACAATTACACAATGTGAAATCAACAAGATCAGTAACAAATTCACTATTTTTACTCAAGACTTCTTTACAAATCAGAGCTCAATGGAATTGCTGCAGTATTTTTATTTTACATATTTTTTCAAGTTAGCTCAGGATTTAATGTATGATGTCATAAAATCACTGAGTTAAGGCTAAAAAGATAGCAAAATGATCAAAATAGAATGCATCATTTTGCAGAGGCAAAACTGAGAGCCTGAGAGAACAATTTGCCTAAATTCTTCCAGCTACTGGTTCTCCATAAAATACAATAACCCAATAAATCTTAAAAACCAATCCTTTGCCCAGGCACAGTGGCTCATGTCTATAATCCCAGCACTTTGGGAGGCCAAGATGAGAGGATCACTTGAGGCCAACACTTTGACACCAGCCTGTACAAAAAATTTAAAAATTAGTTGGGTATGGCAGCATGCCCTTGTAGTCCCAGCTACTTGAGAGGCTGAGGTGGGAGAATCTCTTGAGCCAGGGAGTTTGATGCCACAGCAACTGACCCATGATCATGCCACCGTACTCCAGCCTAGGTGACAGAGGAAAACCCTGTCTCTAAAAAACAAACCCCAAAACCCATACTTTCTAAAATAACAAATGAAAGAAAAACAAGCAAAGGAAATATGTTATATACAATAACCCCACTATGTAAAGTGTTATAATTAATTGTTACATTAGGCTAATTGGGATAAAATTTTGTAAAACACACTACAATAACAGCTCACACGCACAGTATTGACCTTTCCCCCAGAATGAACTTCATTACATAGTGGAAAGAGTAAGGAAACTACACTTAGAACTATTTATAAAAATGCATGCCTTTATAAAATTCTCACTGTATAAAAATGCTGATACATTAAAGGTCACTTGTGAAAACATATTTTTCTCATATCTTTCTCTAAAATTATTTGCATATTCATCTTAGTTCACCCAAGTAACGAAAATTTTCAAGAGGAAAAAAGTCCATATTCTGCATATTCAGATTTTAGTCACTGTAACTAAATTTTTAATATCATATATAAGATATATTATGGAAGAACTGTAACAGGCAATCAATTTCTAATGTTCCAAGATTTCACATTTTCCAAATTCTGAAATACACAGAAATATACATGGAGTATATTGAAATACCATGAAATATACATGGAGTGTGCCCATGATTCAAAAAAAAAGTGAAATGAAATTTAAACACGTGTTGTCAACACAAACTTTTCACATTCTTCATCCCGTATGTTAAAAGAAGCCAATTAGTTGTTGAAGTTTGTTGACTAATCTCAAATTCCAAGACTAAGGCAACCATTGTAAGAAAACATGATAAGCACTTCATCAAGTTAGGTAAATAGCAAAATTACAATTCTGAAAATATGCATATTTAATACAATTTTTAATTACGTTAAGTAATAAATTTTTAATAACATACCAAAAGGCAGTATCATGAAGTCCCATTATCTTTAAAAATTCTTTTATTTTTTTTTCTTTTTCTGCTACGATATGAATTGCCAAAAAGTATCCAAAAGGTGAAAATGCTATAACTAGGTATATTAAAATTACTCCTCGGGGAAAGGTATCTATTTCTACAACAGCAGTTTCTCCCATAATAATAGCTTTAGTTGACTCCAGCTCCTTCCAAAGAGAAACATTGGTCTTCAACTATAATTAAAAAATGTAAATACATTAAATTAATTTCATTATGATAGTAGCCCCTAATAAAATGGGACAGCTGTATTCCTAAATTTAGTCAATAACCTAGTACAAATATAATCCTCAAAAAGCTACATACATGAAATAAAGTGAGTGACCCCAGTATCATAATTCAAAGTAGAATATTGTTTTCAATTTATTCTAAAGGTATACCCTAAAGTTTAAAGTCGGTAAGTATATAAATTTTGATTAATTTGTCAAATACAATGAAATTGCACAATTATCATCTTAAGCAGACAATTATATGTATCTTAGTAAAAATACACATCTTCAAAATTTAGAAACTTAGGAATAATTTTTAGTGCCATCAAGCCTATGATTGTTTAAAAAACGTTCTTTTAAATACCATGCCCTTTTATTGCTTTAAAGTCTATATGTGATGATTGCTTAAAAAATGTTCTTTTAAATACCATGCCCTTTTATTGCTTTAAAGTCTATATGTGCAGCACATATAGACCAAATAATAAAACTATTTATGCCACATAATACTTCTAACATTCCAATTAATGCCTAAATTGGAATCTTTCCTGCATATTCATCCAGTGTGGTCTGGGCTGTGGATGGCTAAAAACTTTGGCCAAAACACCAATAGGTGATATAATATCATCAGTGTAATAGACCTCATATTTCACTATCTTTACCTTAAACTTCTGTATTATTGAATTCATGCAATATTACATGTCCCTAATAAGTTTATACTATATTGCAAAAGTTTACAAGACAATTCTACATAAATCATCTCATTTGGTTCTTACAACAATGCTGTCAAGTATTATTATTATAGTCATTTTACTACATTGCAGTGTAACAACAGAGACAGGATTCCTGTTCAGGTTTTCATTCTAGTTCTATCATTATTCATACATACTTTAAACATATAGTTTAGTAGAGAAGATGGTTGATATACATTGAAATTACAGTATTTTGTAGCATAGTGAATCCAATTAGAAAGAGCAAATAGAAAAAAAGAGCCACAGATCTATTCAGAACATGGAAGAACGAAATATGGTTAATTTGAATAGTTTGAATTCTAACTAAGGTAACTTCATCTACTGCTATTTAGCCCAGACACAAAAGTAAGATTTTTAAAAATAAATGTCATGGCTAGTTTCTCAGCTAAAATATGAAACACAACAAAAAGTATTAGATGAGATAATATGACTTTTTTATCTTTTTTCTTAAAGGAGTTGTAGTAAGTTACATATTTAGTACATTTGACAGTAGCCAAACCAAATACTATTGCAAAGAATTAGGAAATATTTATTTTAAAATGGTTTCATTTTTGTATTTCTTCCTTTATCATATTTACCTGTATAATGGCAGCATCTATGGATGCTTGTAAAACTGTGAAACCTGAGGACCAGTACTGAGCAGCCTCACATGATTTTGAACAGCCAGCTATGGGGAGAAAAATATGAGATCTAAGATTCTATAGAACATGCAAGTGCATTGTTTTAAAGATATTACATGGAAGGTTACCAAAGTAATATAATCAATCAATCTCTATAGGACCAAAGAAATAAGCTACTGACTTACAAAGGTAGACAATATCTGTAAGATTTCTGATCATTCACTTGAAATTTTGAAATAAAAGTTACATGTGTTAGAATACTGAAAAGTAAATGAATAAAAATGTAAAGAAAGAAATTAATTGTAGTTATTTAAAATAAGTTACTTTTTTGTTTTAAAGTAGGTCATTCTATATGACTTAGCTCCAAAGCACTTCCAGAAGCAAGGAAAAGTAAGTTCACAGGACATGTAGTCTTTGAAAACCACACCTACAAAGTTGCTGAGCTTAGAAAGACTGGATGTTAACACTTCTTTTTCATTTGTATGTTATTCAGTAATTATGACTATAAAGGTATCATAACAATATAGTTAGCTCACAAATTAAAATACCATAATATAGATGAAGTTTACAATGCAACTTTTTGAAATAAAGTCACAATTTCAGTATTTAGCATAGTCATTTTAATATTGCTCAATAAATGTTTGTGTTTGATAATATTTCTTCATAGGTTTAAACAACCAAAGGTTGTTTTTCATGTTTCAAATATAAAACTAATAAAGTTCACTAGTAAAAGACCTTAAGATTTTAAAGATGTGTACTATGCCATAAGTAAAAGCAATTACATGAAAAAAAAGAGACAAAGTCACATAACCCAAAATGCAATTTTGCCTTATGCTACTGTATTTAATATATATACATGTATTAAATCAAAATGGATATTATATAAAAATATTTTATGTGAAGTAGAGAGGTATTTATAAATAAATGTTTTTATGCTATACTTCTTAGTTTTCCTATGGGAACAAGTAAGAATAGTTGAAAATGCCAATATTGAACTATATCAAATTTTGACTATGAACTACAAGCAACAAAGATATGCATTTAATTGATCTTCGATGATTATGTAGAGCTATTTACCTCTTGAATCCATATAAATAGAAGATACGGGAATCATATCAGGAAAAAAACGAAGTTCATAGGACATAGAATCTTTGAAAACCACACCTACAAAGTTGCTGGGCTTAGAAAGACTGGATGTTAACAATTCTTTTTCATTTGAATATTCTTCAGTAATTATGACTGTAAGATATCATAACAATATAGTTAGCTCACAAATTAAAACACTATAATATAGTAGGTCAAGTTTACAATTATTTTTAATAAATGGAATATTTTATAAGCACTTTTGCTATATTTGCATCTTTAAAAATGAAGACAGGCCAGGCATAGTGGCTCACTCCTATAATCCCAACACTTTGGGAGACCAAGACAGGAGGATTGCTTGAGTCAGAAGTTCAAGTCCAACCTGGGCAACATCATGAGGTTTCATCTCTACAAAAAATAAAAAATTAGCCAGGTGTGGTGATGTGTGCCTGTAGTCTCAGCTGCTTGGGAGGTTGAGGTGGGAGGATCACTTGAGCCTGAAAGATTGAGGCTGCAGTGAGCCATAACTGAGCAACTGCACTCCAGCTTAGGCAACAGAGTGAGACCATGTCTCAAAAAAAAAAAAAAAAAGACAATTCTTCCAACAAAATAATAATAAATAATAAAATGGTACAATATTGCAGACACTACTCAGCTGTCATTTGATTACAGAAATAGTCAGTATTATGTTATAAACATGATGAAATATAGTACAAAAAAATACGCAGAACTCATATTTCATCAAGAAATTGCTATTTCCTAAAACTTCAATGAATTATACTAAACTAACTTCAGGCAGCAATAAAATTATAAAAATTGTCAGTAACACAGTTCATTTATCTATCTTGAAGTAAAACTAAAAAAATAACTGTTTCATCTTATATTTTTTTAGAGACGGTCTTGTTCTGTTGCCTAGGCTGCAGTATATGGGATCTTGCACTCAAACTTCAGGCGTCAAGAGACCCTCTCACCTCAGCCTCTGGAGTAGTGCTGGGTCTACAGGCACTCATCACCATGCCTGGCTAATTTTTTGTTTTCAATTTTAGAAATCAGGTGTCACTATGTTTCCCAAGCTGGTCTTGAACTCCTGGCTTCAAGTGTTACTCCCACCTCAGCCTCCTGACTAGCTGGTTACAGGTATGAGCCACTGTGCCTGCACAAAAGTAACTTTTTAGTAAATATATGCATTTTTTATTTTCAAATATTTCTTATAAAGAAAATTCCATAATCCTCAGAAACCAAGTAGGCATTTTATTAACTACGACACAACTCCTCCTTAAATAAAAATTGTCATTCAAATCCAATATTGCTCATTCTTTCTTAGGATATATGTGGAAAAAATACCATAATCACTCTTTCTCATCAGATAAGACTAATTTTTAAATACTTTCTTGTAGTTTTGTTTACAAGCAACTAATCTTTACTACAGAAACTTCAAACATGCGATGAAATGGAAAGAATATAGAATTAATACTTAACTTCATCATTTATGAACTGTGTGAGCACAGACAGGTGATTGAAACTCCTCAAACTTTAGTGTCCTCATCTACAATGCCTAGCTCATGACACTGGATTGTTGTGAAGAACAAGTGAAGTAACAAACATCAAAATGCTTTGTAGTCTGGGTGTGGTGGCTCACGTCTATAATGCCAGCACTTTGGAAGGTAAAGGCAGGTAGATTGCTTGACTCCAGGAGTTCAAGACCAGACTGGGTAGCATGGCGAAACCCCGTCTCTACAAAAACACAAAAATTAGCCAGGCATGGTAGTGTCTACCTGCTACTCAGGAGGCTGAAGCGGGAATACCACTTGAGCCCAGGAGGCAGAGGCTGCAGTGAGCTGAGATCACAACACTGCACACCAGCTTGACAGTAAGATCCCATCTCAAAAAAAAAAAAAAAGAAAAAGAAAAAAATACTTTGTAGATTATAAAATATTACTTAAGTGTTAATTAGTAAGATTTTCCAGGCCCTTTAAGAGAGACAGGGAAGTCCAGGATTTACATGAATAAAGAGCACGTTAGTTTAATATCCTACCAGTCACATTATGTATATATGCATAACCCATTTTCACATAGTTCTGTTGTTAAAAATACAGAAGTCTAAAACATGTGTATGTGTACATTCCCACTATTTTGGCATCTAAGTTAATACACACTGACTTACATTTCTTTTTTTTTCTTTTTTTCTTGAGACAGAGTCCCACTCTGTCGCCTAGGCTTGAGTGCAGTGGCACAATCTCAGCTCACTGCAACCACTGCATCCTGGGTTCAAGCAATTCTCCTGCCTCAACCTCCCAAGTAGCTGGGATTACAGGCATCTGCCACCATGCCTAACTTTTTTTTTGTATTTTTACTAGAGACAGGGTTTCACCATGTTGGCCAGTCTGGTCTCACACTCCTGACCTCAGGTGATCCACCCACCTCGGCCTCCCAAAGTGCTGGGATTACAGGCATGTGTCACCACGTCTGGCCACACATTTCTTTGGTTTATACTCTTTCCTCCTACTCAGAATTACCAATGAATTTCATTTCAACATTTTTAATCAGCTTTTTGAGCTTGTATACTAAATTCTCATGGTAATCTATGCTACTTGTGCCTAATATGATACACTAACATATAACAATAAGAAGTGTGTTTAATCAAAATATTAAATAGAAATAAGCAGAGAAAGAAACCAATGGAGTAAAAGTTACTTGGGTTCTGACTGTATAATTAACACTTCCCATTCAATGATGTATAATCCAATAATGTGATGAAATATAAGTTAATTACAACTATCCCATATGGCAAAAAATAACATGCTAATCTGTTATTTTCTATAATTCATCACTTCACTCTTTAATTATTAATAGTATAAGAATTTCTGTCACCTTCTCCAGGTTTTGCTTTAGGTTTTCTCACAGCCACTTTCAGTTCACTGGCACCTCACTGCTTACACTGTTTTCTAGTTCACTTCTTTGTGAGAAGTACACATTGAGAAAAAAGACCTAGGTGACACTTTGAGAGGCCAAGGGAGGAAGATCACTTGAGCCCAGGAGATGAGACCAACCTGGGCAACAAAGCAAGATCCCATCTCTACAAATATATATATCTATATCTATATATCTATATATCTATATATCTATATATCTATATATCTATATCTATATATCTATATATCTATATATCTATATATCTATATCTATATATCTATATCTATATATCTATATCTATATCTATATCTATATCTATATATATCTATATATCTATATATATATCTATATATATATATCTCTATCTACATATATATAAAAACAGAGACTCTGTTTATCTATATATCTATATACATATCTCTATCTATATCTATATATATCT
>CAUYLG010005805.1:0-23714 GCA_963573385.1 Cacajao melanocephalus | reverse complement strand
TTGGTTGGCTGCTTGTTTGTTATTTTCATCTCTTATTCCTTCCTGTCTCCATTGTTAAACACAATTATTGGCATAATAGAGGTTTTTAATACCCATTTTTAGACTGCATTCTAGCCTGGGCAGTAGAACAAGAATCCTGTTTCTCTCTCCCTCTTTTTCTTCCTCTTTCTTTCTCTCATACATTCTTTTTCTTTCTTTCTTTCACTCTCACTTTCTTTCCTCTCTTTTTCTTTCTTTCAAAAAATTAAAAAATAAAAATAAAAAATAAAAAAAAAAATAAAGCCTTTATTAGACAAGCAAATGATAAGAGAAACTGTCTCCACCAGACAAGCCCTAAGAAATACTCACAGGAGTTCTAAAGATGGAAATCAAAGAATGATACTGCTACCATAAAAGAACACATAAGTACAAAGTGCACAGATGCTACAAAACAATTACACAACTGTGACCATAAAACAACTAAGAAGGCCATGATAGGAATGAAACCTCATATCTCAATACTAGTCTTGCATGTAAATGATCTAAATGATTCACTCAAAAGACACAGAGTGGCAAACTGGATTTAAAACACAACATTCTGCTGTCTTCAATAGATCTATCTCACATGTAATAGCATCCCCAGGCTAAAAGTAAAGAAACAGAAACATCTATCATGCAAATGGAAAACAAACAAAAAAGAGTATGAGTTGCTATTCCTGTAGCAGACAAAACAGACTTTAAATGAACAATGCTAAAAAAAAAATGAAAATGAAAAAGATGGCATTATTTCATGATAAAATGTTCAATTCAATCAATAAGAAGACTTAACTATCCTAACTATACCTGCACCCAATGTCAAAGTACCCAGATTTATAAAACAAATACTACTAGATTTAAGAGATATACAGTAAAACAATAATAGTGGGGGACTTCACTACCCCACTGACAGCACTACACAGATAACTGAGGCAGAAAACTAACAAAAAAAACACTTTGGACTTAAATTGGACTCTTGACCAGATGTACCTAATAGACGTCTACAGAATATTCCACCCAACAACCACAAATATACATTTTTTAAATCATCTGTACATGGAACATTCTCTAAATTTGACCACAAGCTCGGTCATAAGGCAAGTCTCAGTTTCATTTAGTTCTGCTCTAATACTTCTTATTTCTCTTTTTCTGACAGCTTTGGATTTGGTTTATTTTCTTGGGTCCTAAGACTTTGCTTAAATTATGTATTATGTCTAGGAGTCTTTGGCAGAATCCTTAGGGTTTTCTGGGTATAGAATCAGTTGTCACTGAAGAGATATTTTTGACCTCCTTTTTTTTTCCTATTTGTATGCCTTTTAATTCTTTATCTTGCCTGATTGCTCTGGCTAAGACTGTCTCAACAGACACTTCCAAAAAGACATACAAGCAGCCAACAAACAAAAAAATGCTTAACATTACTAATCATCAGAGAAATGCAAATTAAAACCACTGTGAGATGCCGTCTCACGCCAGTCAGAATGGCTATTATTAAAAAGTCAAAAAAACAGATGTTGGCAAAGATATGGAGAAAAGGGGACACTTTACACACTGTTGGTGGGAATGTAAAATTTCTGCACCTGTGGAAAGCAGTTTGGAGGTTTCGCAAAGAGCTGAAAATGGAACTACCATTCAACCCAGCAATCCCATTACTAAGTATCCTCCCAAAGGAAAGTAGATCATTCTACCAAAAAGACACCTGCACTTGTATGTTTATTGAGGCACTATTAACAACAGTAAAGACATGGAATCAATCAAGGTGCCCATCAACAGTGGATTGGATTTTAAAAAGTATTCCATGTGCACCATGGAATACTATGCAGCCATAAAAATGAATCAAATCATGTCCTTTGCAGCAACATGAATGCGGCTGGAGGGCATCATCCTAAGCAAATTAACACAGAAATGGAAAGCCAAATACCACATATTCTCACAAGTGGGAGCAATACATTGGGTACACATAGACACAAAGATGGGAACAGTAAACACTTAAGATTCCAAAAGCAGGGAGGGAGGGGGGCAACGACTGAAAAACTTACCAAGTACTATGTTCACCACTTCGGCAACAGCATCCTTAGAAGTCCAAACCTCAGCATCACACAATATACCTATGTAACAAACCTGCATGTGCACCTCCTGAATCTAAAATTTTAAAAAGAGGCATCTGTTCATGTCCTTTGCCCATTTTTAATGGAGTTACTTGTTTTATTCTTATTGATTTATTTAAAATCCTTGTAGATTTTGGATATTAGTCCTTTGTTGGATGCATAGTTTGCAAATAATTTCTCCACTCAGGAGACTGTGGTGGGAGGATCACTTGAGTCCAAGAGTTCAAAGTCGCAGTGAGCTGTGACTGCACTACTGCACTCCAGCCTGAGCAACAGAGCGAGACCCTGTCTCAAAAACAACAACAACAACAACAAAAAAAAACCTGTGTTGTTATTCTAGGGTTAGGCAAATAAGTTAATACATTGTGGATAATGGGAACCAGAACTGTCATCAACACAGATTTGCCAATGTGGAAGAGAACAAGGTGAACTTTGTGGTAATGGACTAAAATTGGAGGCATCAGTATGAACTGATGGTAGCTTTTAATATATGTAGAATAAATAGACAGATAGACATGGATGTGTATGAATCTGTGTGTATTCACTTATATACATATGCATATATCTATTTCCTTACTGTCAGTTGAAAGGGCCTAGAAACAATGACACCCTGGTAGCAATGAACATACCCAGCACACAGACCTTGATTTCCAAATGCTATTCTCCACTCAAAGAAATAGAAGTGCCTGGCTCCAGGGTTGAAATGAGCCTAGAATATCTTCCTGTGCTAAAGAGGAAAGAAAACACTCAATGCATGATGAAGTCATATCAAAAGGACACAGGATCAGCTTGAAGGGCCTCCCACTGGCCCAATTTAGGCATCAATATGAATGATAGTAAAGAAATCATTGGATAAAATAAGAATCCAGGAGTCCACAATGATATTTTTAAAACGAGGCGGGGGGGGGGGGCGCAAAATGAAAGTTCTTATTTATAGCAGAAAGCTAACTAATAACATAGAACAATGAAATCAGAAAATTACCATTTTGGCAACAATCAGAGTAATAAACGATTCAGGCAAGACTTATCAATGAAGGCTAGCCAGTGGGTAAAAGTTTGAGAAATAACAGGATACTCAGAGCCTCAAAACATTCCCCACAATATACTTGTAATTTACAAAAGGAAAAAGAACTTTATAGTGGAGTAACCTTACAGACACTACCTTAACCAAGTGATCAATGTTAACATCACCAGAAAAGGAACAAATTGACAGCATGTGCCTCCATAAGCATCTTTTCTACGGCATTCCTCACAAAATGCATGAGGTGAATTTCATCATGAGAATGTATCAAACAGACCCAAATTGAGAGACGTTCTACAAAATGAATGGCTTCAACTCTTCAAATATCAAGGTTATGAAAAAGAAGCAAGATTAAAGAACTATTCCAGGTTACATGAGATTGAAAAGACAACAAGTAAATGCAACCCATAACTCAGAATTTTCTTCTGCTGTAAATGACATTATTGACACCACTAGTGAAACATGAATAAGATAGAGAGGAGGGAAAGAGAGAAACAGCAAGTGACAGGAGAGCAAGAGTTAGAAGAGAGAAAGAAAAGTAAAGACTAAAATACAGAAAAATATTAACAGATGGAGAACTGGGGTAAAAGGTATATTTAGGAATTCTCTGTACTATTCTTTTCTGTATGCCTGAAATTATGTCAAGATAAAAAGTTGAAAGACAAAAATCTCTCACAATACATACAATCAGACATTTCATAAAAGCAGAAAACAAAGATGAAAAATTGTGCAACCACTTTAAATATGAAAACACCACTTTTGCTACTTAACACAAAAAACATAAATGACAAAATTCAGTGGTAGCAATTCTGGAAAACCTAATACATATTTCATACTTTGCTGTTTGATGACTAGTCCAATCTTTTGAGGGACAACTTAGCAATATGAACTAAGAGCAATAAAAATGCAGAGACTCTAGTAATGTCACTTCTGGCACTCTATCCTAAATAAATACCAAATATCGAAAAGGCACTATACAAAGATATAATCACTGCAGTCTTATTTAAAACAATATAAATTGGGAAAAATCCCAAGTGTAACACAGAAAGAAAACTGAAATATAATCATTCAGACACTAAAACGGTCTATAAAAACTATGTAAACATGGGAAAAAGCTTACAATAGATATAATAAAGTAAAATTGTATGAAAGCAATGATTAAAGTACAGTTTTAAAAGCATCTACATGCAGCAAGCACACTCAGCCCCCTTGTCATGAGATACCCTGTGCTGCCTAGGGACGCGGCAGACTTCCTACCAGCAAGAAGGCCCTCACCAGGTGGAGCCACTCAATGATGGAATTCCCAGCCTCTAGAGCTGTTAAAAAAAATACATTTCTTTTCTTCATTGAAAAAAAGTTATCTACACACAGAATAAGATTAAAATTCACAACACTGTTACAGTATTTATAGCGTAATGGTATTGGTGAGTGAGGTTTTTCCTTTTTGTCATCTTTCAAAATGTCAGTAACTGAATACTGAGGAATATATAACTAAATACTGAGGAATATATAACTAACAAAAGGAAATATGCTTAGTTACTACTTTAACATCCTTTGTGTCTTTGAAGTGCATCTGAAAAATTCAGTCATGATAAAGAAAAAAGTCATAATGAAGCAATATATACAAATATCTTTATTTTGCTTTTAAACGTATCTACCAGTAAACATGTGAGTGGGTAGGCCACGCAAGTCCAGGAGAGGAAAGGTTACAGAAGATATATAACAAATATTCACTAGAAACCATGATGGGAATAATATCCTTTCTCTTTGAGATGACGTCTCGCTCTGTCGCCCAGGCTGGAGTACAATGACATGAATATCGGCTCACTGCAACTTCTGCCTCCCAGGTTCAAACAATTCTCTCGTCTCAGCCTCCTGAGTAGCTGGGACTACAGGCGCCCACCACCATGCCCAGCTACTTTTTGTATTCTTAGTAGAGACACGGTTTCGCTATATTGGTCAGGCTGGTCTCGAACTCCTGACCTCAGGTGATCCACCCACCTCGGCCTCCCAAAGTGCTGGGATTACAGGCATGAACTACAGCACCTGGCCTAATAATATCCTTTCTTAAAGAATAAGTATATTCCACACAAATAAGATGATTACAATAAAGTACCTTAAAGCTCAAGAGCCACAGTACTGAGGTACGATAACTGGCATGAGGAGTCCTGCAGGCTTCTCTTTTGTCTAATACTCACTGAAGTCTCATCCGTTTTTCCGGGGGGGCTTTAGCACTCACTGTCTGTTGTACATTCTTTGTGGTTTCCTTCTCCTCAGATTTTACAGTTTCTGGTACAGGTTCTGCCTCTTTTTTTGTCTGATCCACTAGATATCAAAAGGAGATTTTTTTGGAAGGAGGATATGGGTGGAGGGATGAGATAAATTCAAACAATGGTTAATATGAATGATTCACATTTTCAAATTCATTTTTAATTGCTTATCTCAAGTTCTAGATCTAACTGTTTCCCCAGGCAGATGTATACAAGAACCTAGTTACAAACCTAACAACCTGATAACTCAAGGAAATTAGTAAAACTAGACAAAACTACATAGCATTTAAGTAAGACAGTACATAAAAACAAGATACATAATTATTCTAACCCAGTACCATGATGGTTCAAAGCCTATTTTCAATAATGTAACAGAAAACATCATTGTGTAAAGATACAGACAGATTTGATGGAAAAAACCTTGAATCGCACTGGCTTCCTCACACCTCAATACCTATTCTTTCCCTCCCCATTCATCTTTACACTACCACAAACACTACCACAATGGCACCACCTGCTGACAGTTCAGCAGATCTCAAAGATTAGGAGTAAAAAATTACAATGGGAAACTCTAGAACAAGACTGTCCAACCCATGGCCCAGGATGGCTTTGAATGTGGCCGAAATCTGTAAACCTGTAAACTTTCTTAAAATATTACAACTTTTATTTGTTTTAGCTCATCAGCTATCATTAGTGTTATTTTATGTGTGGCCCAAGACAATTCTCCTTCCAATGAGGCCCTGGGAAGCCAAAAGATTGGACACCCCTGCTCTAGAAGGACAAAATGACCATAGCTCATTTCACATGCTATAGTTGTTACTAATTTACAGGCTGTTCAATCTTATTTCAAGCTTAATAAGAATATTAGATGAACCATACCTGGAACAGGCTTTTCTCCAGACTTTTGCTATCATTTTTTTAGAAAACAAGGAGGGAGAGGAAGAGGAAAAAGAAGAAAACAGGTCAAATTGGCAAAGTTTCTTCTTGATTTCATATTAATAAAATGAAAACTTCATCCAAATTACATTTCAAATGACTTTGTGAAGAAAAACTTCTATTTAGATACTATAAATTTATCATTTTCTACTTCTTATTTCCCATTCCAGAAAAGACACAAATCAAAAACTAGAACAAGATAGTCAACCAACCATAAAAACATTTGAACATTTAACATTGTAGCCTTGCGTGGACCCAGGCTGCAATGCTATGTTTTATAAAAAGCAATTCAGTAGAATCCAATGGGAAGAAATAATGAAGTCTTTCAATACTCCAAAGTCTTATTTTCTTTGGGGATATGAATTATGGGAAGGGAGAATGAAGTATGGATGAACCAGGACTTTTAAAGTTGGCAGGCATGGGAAATTTGGAGGGAAAAGAGATTTCTGATGAGTGTATTATTAAAAACCAATCTATAGAAAAAAAAGGTAAGAGCATTAGAGGTCAGAAACAAGGTCAGATCCCTCACTCTGCACAGCAGTTCTTTCACTTGATTAAGTTCTGTCATCTCCTTTGCCCCATTCTCCAAGTTAAATGCTCTAAAACAATCCAGTCTTCTTCTTCAAGGTTCACAACCTACCCCCTCATTCTCATGCGATGACACTGTCTCCCATGTTTAAAAACAACAACAAAAAAAACCAGGATGCCAACACCATCAACTTCCTTACCACCTACCTTCAAACTTATAACTTTATACACACACACACACACACACACACACTTAAAACACCTTATTACTTCCATATCATCTGAGAACAAAAAAGTGTTCTCATTTCACTTCTAATGCCTCCGTTTGCTGAATCTTTCTGGATTTACACGCCCTTCCTAAGCCTTCTTACCTATTCCCATTCCTAATAACTACAAAATTTTCTGATATTACACGTTCCAGGTTCTTGCTGACAACTGCCAACTATTCTACTCCAACTGCAAGTCCTGGGAAACTTTACACTTAACAAGACCAAAACTGAGCTTCATATTATTACCTACTGTGCGATAAAAGGGTTACCACAGAAGGCCTGAGGCTGCTATACTTAGAAAAGCCTGCTCGCAAGGCTGGCCCCTTGGCTAGTGTCTAGAAACTTTCGATTTTTGGAGGTTTCCCACCATTCCCCGATAACAGTGACTCACTGTGCCTAGACTGTACAATGTGATTTAGGCTAAATACCTGCTTTCTTCAGAGGTTGTGAAATTTTGGTATGTGCTAGATAGAGGGTACCTACATGAAGAGCCTCATCCCCAACTCCATAAAAACGCCTTGGTTACCGAGTCTCTAATGGATTTCCCTGGACAGAAATATCACACATACGTTGCTGCATTTTCACTGTCGAGAAAAGAGTGCACTCTGTGTAATCTCTTAAGGGAAGGAGGAAGTATAAAGAAGCCTGTATATGGATTCTTTCAGACTCTGCTGTGTCTTTTTCCCTTATGATCTGGCTATATATCCTTACTGCATTACAGCAATAAATCTTAGCTCTGAGTACAACTACATGCTGAGTCCTTTGAGTCCTGCTAGCAATCTCCAAATATGGGAGTCATCATGAGAACTCCCAACAAAGCCACATATCACATTATCTTGTGAAAATATCAGTACTTAAACATGTCCAAAGTAATTCTGAGGAAACAAATCATTTTTCTTTAAAATAGTTAAGGAAATATTGGGAAGAACACTGAGGAGAGTAAAAAAATGGAAAGGGGTAATTTTTCTACTGCCAGCACTGAATCATTTAAGCTATACTGGACACTGAACTATATTTGGACACTAGAATAATGTCATTATTTACCCAACATAATACACTGTCTAATCTTTTCTAGTAAATCCTGCCAGATTAGTAGAACACGGTTTGAGATGAGGATATACAGTAAGGGTGCCTCTTGGAGCAAATTTAATCAGGTGGCTTTGGTTTATATAATCCTAGTTGAAGTAATATCCTATGGTATTCTAGCAGCTTCTAAAAACAGCAATAAAAAAGTCCCCATAAAAGGCTCTGAGGACCAAAACTCTCATCACATCGGTATTAGCGCAACTTCCAGAGGTAACAACAATTAAAATATGAAAAAAGGAGCTTCAAAGAAGCAGGCAGGACTTCTCTAATATTCTCTTGAGCATCCCCTTATAGGGGCAACATCCCTGGGTACCATAAGCCCAACTGCTCAATAAAATTGTTAAGCAGGAATACCTGCTGTATCCTTATCCGAACTACAAATAGTTCTGGAGGACACAATGGGTAAAGAAAAGAAGAGTTCATATGAGCTAAAAGAAGTTCTGGGAGACTTCAAGTAGATTATTTTTTTCTCTAGATCTGAGGCTGGAAAAAATTTTTGTAGGAAAAGCAAAAAAGATTATTAATAGTTCTAGAGAAAGCCGTCTTTCTCCTAGTTACGTTACACAGAGCTGAACATACTCTATCTTTGGCAGTTGGTTTTTGGCCCTTGGATGGTCAAAGAAATGTGGAGTTCAAGAATATGATGATGTAAGTATGAATGTGGCTAAACCTTTAAAAGAAAAAGGTAAAAAACTCACTGAAATAATATGAAGTCTACAGTCTGCTTAAAAATAACTAGGAGAAAGTAGGGGAAGAAGAGATAAAACAAGCTTGGCCATTTTTGACAACTGTTGAGGCAGGCTAAAGGATATATGGGGTTTCATTAATTATTCTCTCTACTTTCATGTTTTTAAAATTACTGTGCTTTTCTAAAGAGGTTTTTGTTTTTTTATTTTTTTTTCTGAGATGAAGTCTCACTCTGTCGCCCATGCTGGAGTGCAGTGACGCAGTCTCGGCTCACTGTAACCTCCACATTCCGGATTCAAGCGATTCTCCTGCCTCAGCCTCCTGAGTAGCTGGAACTACAGACGCATGCCACCATGCCTGACTAATTTTCGTATTTTTAGTAGAGACGGGGTTTCACCATGTTGGCCAGGATGGTCTTGATCTCTTGACCTCACAATCCGCCTGCCTCAGCCTCTCAAAGTGCTGGGATTACAGGCGTGAGCCACCATGCCCAGCCAAGGGTTTTTATTTTAAGAATCAAGAGAGTCTTTGAGCTTTCTACAATGTCTAGCCTAGCTCACCAGGGTAGAACAGCAAATAAGATTCAAGGCAGCATCCCTAACCAGGAAAAAAAAAAAGGTTGTCTTTCACTGGAGTACCTCAGAACTCAAATACAACAGGAAACTACTCAGTGTTCTGTAGGTTGGTCAATGAAAACCAAACCCCTAACAATTGTATTTAAACCAAAATCTGTGTTTTTCCCTGTATTCTGAATTTTAGTTAACAATATCTAGTCTAATTCTAGACCTGAAACCTCAGAATCACCCTTTGTCCAATCTCTCAAAATCTAACCACCAAATTAAAGCAATCCTAACTCTGAAATACCTCCTAAATCTGTCTCCTCTCTATCCTATGGCCACAGAATTAATTCGTTTTCCACAATCTAAGTGCCCTGAATCCAAACTTTACATGTGATTTCCTAAGCATCCTCCACCATACTGTCACTAGTTATCTTCTAAAACACAAAACTGACTACATTACTCCCTTGCCAACTACTTTAAAACATCCAATGGGTCCTTATTGCCATCAGCAATAATGCTCAGCTAGTCACTTGAAGATGAGGTAGCAGAGATTTCAGTGAGAATACACTCCTAGAGAGCATATACTTGAAAAAGAGTATACAGAATTTCCCCTGGTTTGGCCGGTCTTTGGTTATGATAGCTATTGTTTTAAAACTTCAAATAACTCTGAATGCATCCAGAGCCCTGTTATGTTTATGGGAGAGGTAATGGGTTATAAGTTTAAAATAGGGAAGAAACACAGGCCTATAGGATTAAATCCCAACTCCTTTGCATGGCATACAAAATCCTTCTCAACTGACCTTAATCCACCTTTTAAGTCTCATCTTCCATTACTCTTGCCCTCACAAACACAAAGAGTAAACCCTCAGATGATTTTTCTGGTTTCTGAACACATGTTCACTAACTCATGTTTCTGATTTTGCATGTTCTATTACCATTTTCTAGATCAGGACTGTTCAAAAGAAATGTGAGTCACAAATGCAAGCTATATGTTAATTTTTAATTTTCTTGTCACATTTTTAAAAATAAACATTTATTTAACCAAATATATCTAAAATATTATTTCAACATATAATCAATATTTTTAAACTAGTGAGATATTGTACATACATTCTTTTTCATATAAGTATGAAATCCAGTATGCATACTGCGCTTACATCACAACTCAATCTGTGGACTAGCTGGGTTTCAAATGCTAATAGTCACATGTGCCTCGTGGCTACCATACTGGACAGCACATGTCTAGGTGTCTTCCCCTCCCCTACCTAGCATACACTATGTACTCACCAAATGAATGCTCAACTACACCTAACTTCTTACATTTTGTAGATATCACTCATCATCCTACACGCAGCTATAATTCATTTATTTATTTATTCAACAGACAATGTTCCATCTTCAAGTGTAATTCATGAGATTCCTCTAAACTGGCTTTCCTGATCTGAGTTCCATCTTGTGTCTTCTGCTCTCTTCACCACCACATCACAATTCCAATAGCCCCTATCTCTCACTATAGCAGAGTCAGGAAAGAGAGAAGGGGAGGCCTGTTCCAAAGTCAGTTCATGAAAAATTTCATTTAGTTTAAAGTTTCCCTTGGAAAATCCCTTAAAGAGCTCCTAACAAACACAGGGCATATAATTTTGTGTGTACAACCTGTAAAGGTCCTCAAGAACTGAGACTAGCCATGAGAACAGCATATTCATCAATTACACTACATACCTACTTCACTCCAAAAACTCATTTAGTAGAATGGCAGGTGGATTTGCTATTGTTGTTAGAAATCTCCCTGCCCTTCCAAATCACACAGTGGAATTCATATAACTTAAAGCCCCAATGTGGTGTATTTCTATTAATCACTCCTGTCTCCTCTATTTATTATGCCAAACACTCTACCTCAGATGTTCTGTTCTTTTTGTTATTCTATCATTTAGGTTGTTCAGATATCTACTACATGAGGCTGGAAGGCAGCACGTAGAGTAAAAACAGCATGAGTTTCATATTCTAGTTTTGTTACCACCTGTGACACCTTCAGCAACCTTTTTAATGAGAATATTATCTATATGCAGTCCTCAAAGTTCGTGAAGATTCAGTAAGAAACAGAAAACAGTGTTAATTCCATTCCATTTACCCATTTCTTCCATTAAGTCTTTCAAAACCTTTCCTTTGATAGAGATTTTTTAACTAATGAGGAAAATCAATAATTTAGGTCACATCTGAAACAGTTCTCAATTAAAAATAAATATGTATGCCATACAAAAGAAGTCAAGATTAACCACACATATTTTCATTACCTGCACAAATCTGGGTGGAAATTTCTGTCTGAGGTCTACAAGTAAAGCATCCACACGTTGTCTCTGAAAAATAGAGCTTGGTTCTTCTTTCCTTTTGGCTTTAGGTCTGACTTTATCTATTAAAATATGAAGTCCGAATCAAAACATCGCCTACTTAGTTTGGTGTCTCATAGTTTACAAATCTTTATCCACCATGAACATACACAAACTTCACCTCATATTTTACAAATCTTTATTCACCATGAACATACATAATCTTCATTATTTTTAATGCCTGCTATACCAAAGATAATTCCCCAAATCAGGTAAACACAGCATATATACAGAAGTGTTGTAACTCTCCCTCTTAACTGAAGTTAAATTCTACCATTTAAGGCGACACTCGTCTTTTAAAGCTACTTCAGTTTTGATACCAAAGCATACACAAACTTAAGAGTTTTAAAGCTCAAGTTTTTCATAATTACCTAGATCACAATCCAAATTATTGGTGTGAAATTACCTTCGTATTTCTTTTTTTTTTTTTTTGAGACGGAGTCTCATTGCCCAGGCTGCAGTGCTGTGGTAGAGCCTCAGCTCACCGCAACATCTGCCTCCTGGGCTCAAGCAATTCTCCTGCCTTAGCCTCCCAAGAAGCTGGATTACAGATGCCTGCCACCACACTCAGCTAATATATTGCATTTTTACAAAATACAAACAGAGTTTCACCATGTTGGTCAGGCTGGTCTCAAACGCCTGACGTCATGATCTGCCCACCTCAGCCTCCCAAGGCTCTGGGATTACAGGGGTGAGCCACCACGCTCAGCCTTACCTTTGTATATTTTAAGTGTATTAAATGGTCTTTTCCCACAAAACCTACTAAGAACAAATTAAAAAATGCAGGCTTCAAAAACTCAATCTAACATATTCAATTATTAAGGCTGTAATTCACCGAAAAAAAAAATAACAAAACAGAAAATCATGAAAACAAAAAAGAAAAGAATCTGAAAGAGAAATTCTGAAGTTAATCACATGTGGGATTTGCCCTTGGGAGGGAGGTGTATTGGGAAACTGTCTCTAAGCAAAGGATTCCAGATAAATGTTACTCCAAACATTTGGTTATGGTAGGGGAAAACAGCCATTAGGCCAATTTTAGTCAACAAAGGGAAACTTTATCAAATGTTCCTGCTTATACCTACTATTAAGAAGAGGATACAGGTCTGAATTCTATATAAAGGCCATGTTTCCTTCAGTAATTTATTCTGAATTGCTATTTCTCAGAAAAGGAAATGCAAAATACAAGTATGCTGTTATAGGCACATTTCTGGAGGTAGTTGAATAGTAAAATATGATGAACACCGGAGCGGATTAGATGGAAACTTAGAGGAACTGGAGCCACCAGAGGTGATGAGATGGAAGGATCAGAAAACAGACTGGCCGTCTGGAGATAGGGCTCTAAAAGGCAATCTCTTTCAACTCCTCTGCTTTGAAGACTGGAGGAATAACAAGTTCCAGATTCCAAGATAACTCAACAGTCAGGCAACTAGGGAATATCATCTTTGCTCATTCCACATCACTGTCTCTCCTATGTCTCTTTTTTTTTTTTTAAAGACCAGGTTTCACCATGTTGCCTAGGATGATCTTGAACTCCTGGGCTCAGGTGATCTGCCTGCCTTGGCATTACTCAGTGCTGGGATTACAAGAGTGAGCCACCACGCCTGGCCCCAAATATTTTAAAACCTTGAATCACCTTAACAAAGACTACCAGTTACCTAACAAACTAAATTTGTATCTGTTCCTATGTGAAAGCTATGATTATCATATCTACTTACATGAATCTCAGCAGCAACAAATTCATCATCCCACAAAAAAGCAATACACACCTAGAAAAGATCAACAGCCATTTTCCTAAAGAAAATAGCTTCATTCTCAGAAGATGAAAAGTGTTTTAGCAGGGTCTGCAAGTTCTACTTACCTTGCTCTTCATGATCTTTGAAGTGCCACCAATACCCTTTGGAAGGATGATATCGACAGTATGACATAGCTTCATCAAAAGCTGACTGAATACCATGCACTGCAGTAAGCTTGTAAAAGGAAAAACAAATTCTAAATTTCTCATTAGGTCAACCAAAATTTCCAAAGTAAATGCTCATAAAATGTCACATATGCAAAGACAGAATCTATTTTTCAGAACCTAAATTACTATATAATTGGAACTATGAAATATACTTTGAGCAGTGACTTGGCTCACAGTAACCAAAGTTCAAGACATTCTAATAGTCAATACTTTATAGCAACTTACACAAGGCAGAGGAGCTCACTTGATTATTGGAAGCAAGGTAGCTAATTAAAAGTTTTCTTTAGTGCTTAAAGAATGTAAAAACCACTTACCACTCTAGAGTTTATAACTGATCCCAAGTCTGGTGCCTGATAGATCACTCCAGCAATGATGTAGTAATCAGCTAGTGGGATAACTAGAACAGTAGGAAAAAAGGTTTATGAATACAGCTATGGACACAAATTGCTAAACAGACTCTCATAAAAAAAACTAAAATCTGGTATTTTCCCATAAGGCGGGGTTTAGCAATTACTGTTTTGGTAAAGCTGTACTAGAAAACAGCCACATCCAATCATTTACCTATCTATGGCTGCTCTGGCAATAATTGAGCAGTTGTCACAGAGACTATGAGGTCCACAAACCCCAAGTATTTAGTCACTGGCCCTTTTCAGAAAAAGTATGCCCACTGTTGCCCTCCAGCAGTGCTTCTCAAACTTTAATGTGCATCTGAATTATCTGGGGACATTGTTAAAATTAGATTCTTATTCAGTAGGCAGAGTGTATTTCTAACAAGTTCCCAAATGATGTCAATACTGTTGTCAGTCAACCTTACTTAAAGGAGTAAGACACTGGAGCAAGACAGACTTGGGGTCCAGTGTAAAGATATCAAATGCAATGAGCTTGCTTTTGTGGCCCCAGTGCTGGGTCCTAAGGAATAAGACAGCTGCTAGTGAGTCTAGTGCCGTCTTGTGTAATTTCTTTACCTTCTCACCATGGAAATCTTGTCTTGTCCCTAGTCTTGCCTTAGTTCTAACGTTCTCTTTTACTCTGGGCAGGGACTCCAGATCTTTGATTTTGAAACTAAATTTGGATTCTGGAATTACAACTTCTTTACCAAGTCATTCTCTGAAATCAATGCCAAGTTAAAGGTTCTTCATAAATGTCTTAATGAGGGTATAATTGAGAGATATAGCTGGAATAACACCCATCTGGCTCCCCTATCTTAAATCTCCTCTTCAGTATGACTTTATTCATGGTCTTGGCTTGATTCTAAATGTCTTCGATTTCTGGTCGTCTCTGGAAAAGGTGTCTAACTCTTTGATTCAAAACCAAATCTGGACTCTATACTCTTCAGTGTTGTTTCTAAACCAAGTTTTCAGTAGGTAGTATAACCCAGGTAAGGCTTTTAGTTGGATCCATCAATGAGAATTCTCAATTGATCCTCTATTAATTTGGTATGATTGCATCTACCATGCATTTTGTAACAGAATTAACTCAGTAGACTGAGATGAAAAGAAAAGCTAACTGTGGTTGTCAGCAAAGCCTGAGTCCTGTCCTCTCGCTCTCCTCCCTAGACAGCATGAGCTTCGCCACTCGCTCCACCTTCTCCACCAACCACTGGTCCCTGGGCTCCATCCAGAAACCCAGCTAAGGTGCCTAGCTGGCTCAGCAGCACAACGAGCATATGTGCAGGCACCGGTGGCTCTGGTTCCTGGATCTCCATGTTCCGCTCCACCAGCTTCCAGGGCAACTTGGGGTGTGGGGGCCTGGCCATGGGGATGGCCGGAGTCTGGCAGGAATGGAGGCATCCAGAACGAGAAGGAGATCATGCAAGCCTGAACCTAACTAGTTCAAAGCCTGGCCTCCTACTTGGACAGAGCGAGGAGCCTAGAGACCGAGAACCGGAGGCTGGAGAGCAAAATCCAGAAGAAGGGACCCCAGGTCACAGACTGGGGCCATTACTTCAAGACCATCAAGGACCTGAGGGCTCAGATCTTAAATACTGTGGAAAATGCCCTCACCGTTTTACAAATCGACAATGCACATTTTGCTGCTGATGACTTTGGAGTCATCCAGAGCTGGCCATGCGCCAGTCTGTGGAGAGCAACATCCATGGGCTCCACAAGGTCACTGATGACACCAATGTCACTTGGCTGCAGCTAGAGACAGAGATTGAGGCTATCAAGGAGGAGCTGCTCTTCATGAGGAAGAAACATGAACAGGAAGCAAAAGGCCTACAAACCCAGATTGCCAGCTCTAAGTTGATTGTGGAGGCAGATGCCCCCAAATCTCAAGACCTCGCCAAGATCATGGAAGACATCCAGGCCCAATACAAAGACTCTGAAGAACCGAGAGGAACTAGAAAAGTACTGTTCTCAGCAGATTGAGGAGAGCACCAGAGTGGTCACCACACAGTCTGCCACAGTTGGAGCTGCTGAGGTGATGCTTACAAAGCTGAGACATACAGTCCAGTCCTTGGAGATTGACCTGGACTCAATGAGAAATCTGAAGTCCAGCTTGGAGAACAGCCTGAGGGAGGTCGAGGCCCGCTTTGCCGTGCAGATGGAGCAGCTCAACAGGATCCTGCTGCACGTGGAGTCGGAGCTGGCACAGACTCGGACAGGGGGGCAGCGGCAGGCCCAGGAGTACAAGGCCCTGCGGAACATCAAGGTCAAGCTGGAGGCTGAGATCGCCACCTACTGCCACCTGCTGGAAGACAGCGAGGACTTCAATCTTGGTGATGCCCTGGACAGCAGCAATTCCATGCAAACCACCCAGAAAACCACCACCCGTCAGGCAGTGGACAGCCGAGTGGTATCTGAGACCAACAACACCAAAGTTCTGAGTCATTAAGCCATCAGAAGCAGTGTATTCTTTGAGAAGCAGGAGGCCAATAAAAAGTCCAGAGGTCAAAAATAAGAAAAGTTACTTGAGATGCATTCAGTTGGTATCCCAACTGTGAGGTAGCTTTAATGCGGTGAGTTGTTCTGACTGTTAGTGCTTGAAGAGTTGTCCTTGGGCATGTTGAAAGAGTCCTGGTATCCAACTATAAACTAGTGGAACTTGGCTTTTCAAACGTTTCCTACATGATAGTTATACCTGTTGTACCAGCCTCTGCAGATGACTTGTACAGTATGATTATAGTGGACACCAGATTTCTTTTAGAGAATCCAAAAATTTGGTAGGCAAAGGATGTCCAAGCTACCAGCCCTCATTAAAAATCCCAGGCTCAGAGTCTCAAATGGACTTCCCTGAGCAGACATATTGAATGCAGCTGCATTTCACTGTTGGATGGAGGGCACACTCAGTGTGGCCCTTCACAAGCAAGAGGGAAAGCTTAGGAAACTTGCACATGGATTCCTACAGACCCTACTGACATGTCTTTTTCCAGTACTAATCTGGTTGCGTACCCTTACTGTGTTGCCATAACAAATCTCGGCTGTAAGTACAACCATATGCTAAGTCTGGTGAGTCCTCCAGCATGGTACTGAACATGTATGTGGTCTTGGAGACCCCTCCCCGCAAACAGAAACCAATCAAAAAAACAAGTTAGGTCAGGAAGGAAATAAATCATAGTATTTGAAAAAGAAAACAATGCCTAAAGTTTACACATTTTACCTTGGGCCGGGGACTGCCGCTGCTGCTTTCGAATGATGAAAAGAATGGGCTCTTGGGCATGTAAAAGGATGTATTCGATTCCAACCATCTGACTGAAAACAGAACAGATATCCAAAGATCTATAAATGCCCTACAATAATTTCATATGACATTCAAATTATTATATAAAAATTTGGCTACACTTTAAATAGGATTAAAACTGCCTATGTTTGGTGTTATAATCTGGCTGTTGAGTAAAACTGGCTATTTTCCCAGACAGGTGGCATATAGATAAAGTAAGATTTGTTTTTAAACAACGAAATTTCTCTACAAAAATCTGTTATAAATTTAAATCTGAGTATTATCAGTCAGGAAAGTACACCGAAGAGTGTCCGTTACAAAAAGGCAACCAAAATGCCATGATGCTTCCTGACTAAATCTACAAATACATATAAAATATAACAATAACCATGAAGACTCGACTATATACACTACCAAACTAGAAAACATCAAAACTTTTTCCTCACCCCAACAAATTTTTTTAACCTGATAGATTATGTTTAAAAGCAACAATAAGTTGTCCCAATAGATGTATTTGCCCCATAACAAAAGCCATTTAAAATACAACAGAAATTTAATTTTATAAGCCCCTCTTCAACATTTAGCTAACAATAGGAAAATTATATCAACAGTTGTTTCAAATACTTTTATAATATAAAATAGATATAGAAGAGACAATTATTACAGTTCCCTGGTTGAGAATAACAGTAGCATTGCCAAAATCACTCATCAGATTGAAATCAAAACTTGTTACATTTTAAGTAAACATTATGAAGTTATACAGAAAAGACCTCCATTAAAAGTGAATACTAATAATTACCTTGCATGTCAAATTTGTACAAACCCAAACAAAACTCCAGTTTTTCTTCTAAAAGTTCTACCCTGCGATTCATGATCCACAGCTTGAAAGAACTGTTCATTGCAAAACTTGTATTTGGTAAAAATGCTACCTTCTTAAAATAACTTACTTCAAGTGTTCTAATGTCAGCCTCTGCATTTTGACCACTTCATTATTACATGTTCTGTCATAAAAAGGATTACTTCTTTCTGAAAAGTAATCCAAGACACTACCACTGTTCAAAATAGGGATCCAAGAGCTGTCAACCCAAGAAATTCCCAGCAGATTATCTACAGGAAAGAAAACAAAATGATAAAGGATTAGAAAAAAAGAATTCAATCCAACAAACATTTATCATACATCTAATGTAGTAGGTACTATGAATATAAGGATGACATGGATCCTAACCAACACACTCTCATGATGTAACAGAAGAGATTATTCAAGAAACCAATAGCATGATGTAAGCGTTATAATAAAGACATGGTGAAACCCGTCTCTACTGAAAATACAAAAAATTAGCTGGGCATGGTGGCAAATGCCTGTAATCCCAGCTACTTGGGAGGCTAAAGCAGCAGGAGAATCGCTTGGCCCCGGGAGGCAGAGGTGTAGTGAGCCAAGATCGCACCATTGCACTCCTGCCTGGGCAACAGAGCGAGACTCAGTCTCAAAAAAAAAAAAAAGATATGAAGAAATGTGTTATGAGACTATACAGGAAGGAGCAGAATAACTTAACTGAGGGAATGAAAATGATTTTTCATGGGGTGAGAAGGTGGGTTTTAGCATAATATGTTAAAGAATAAATAGAAACTTACATAGAGAAAAGAGCAAAGTAATTCCAAGCAGAGAGAATGTGTGTACAGAGGTGTAAAAATAGAAAGTATATTATATCTTTAGAGAATAATTTCATTAGGTGAAGAAGTGGTAAGATTTAAAATTTAGAAAGGATTTAATTGGAAATCCTTATATGCTGGCAAGGAATTCAAAATTTTCAAACAACATATATGCCCAAGAGAACACATCCATAGCCACTAGTTTAAGATCTCTCAATTAGGGATAGAGAAGTTAGGAAGCTATTATTGTAGATGAGATGATAATGATGTGAAAGCTAAGACATAAACTGGAAGTAGAATGCCCTTAACTACAGCCACACAGTTTCGCATTTAGAGTAGAATTAAATCATAGCTTTTAAAAAGACACGATAAATAGAGCTAGATACTTTTAATAAATGAGCTTTTATTGGCTAATGGCTTCGATGATGCTTCATACCACTGACTGTACTGAACACCACTAGGTGTAAATCATGAACATCAAAATGCCTATACAATACTGGTTGAAAATCTACAGTCTCTCTTATACTATTATTACCTCTGGCATCTTCAAAGAAGTCAGACCTAATTCAAGGTGACAGGCAGTTTTGAGCAAAATGACTCAACTGAGAAAAATTATATAAAGGTAAAGTGTACTTTATGTGCTATACAGGAGGAGACGGATAAAGTATGTTAATAACCAAATAATTAGTACAGACCATTTAGATGGTCCATCATAACTAGATCATGCAATAACCAAATGTACAACAGACCAGGAAATACGATTTTGGAAAGAGTCTTTGTAATGAAAAGCAACTAAAGACAACCATCATTCTCAGCTTTAAATACTACAGTGCAATTGTTAACATAGGTTTATTTACAGTAAAACTACTTATACATTAATTTCCTTAGGTATGATTATATTAAAGCATTTCTAGAAGGACAGTTTCGGTTTGTTTTTCACAGGACACTATGTCTATATGGTGCCATAATCAATTATTGATAATAGTGTTAACAACATACACAAGTTCAGCAGAGGTGGAAAAATCCACAAAAACAAATAAATGTGTAATTATAGATCCTACCTACAAACAATTATGGAGAGTTAATAGATTCATTTAGGGACATGAAGATAATGAATGTTTCTTAGATAGATTGAGTTTAAGTATGGAATCAGACTCTCAGAATTAGAAGGAATCTTAAATGTCATCTGCTCCATGTGACTTTAGTAAATTCTCCCTGTAAGTTTTCTTTACCAAGCTGTTTCCATACTTACGAAACTCTTCATCAGCATTTATTTCTAACCTATTTTCCTTGTCTAGTAAACTAATTCAAAGAGGAAAAATGAGACATATATGACATATAAAACCAATGCAAATGGAAATAATCCTATTTGTCATTTTTGAACACTGACTTTGTGCCTGGCCCTGTTCTAATCACTTTACCACACAGTGACTTAAAGAGTTTGGTAGTATATTACTATTTTACAGATGAAGAATCTAAAGCATGGGAAGGCTAAGTAACTTGTCCAAGGTCACAGAGCGACTAAATGGTGGAGCTGAGATTTGAATCTAGGTAGCCTAGCTCTACAGATCATAGTCGTACACACTATACTGGCTCAAAATGAAAATGCCCACTACAGAGATATTAAGAACTTGTGAGAGAAACCAGAGGTCACACTATAAATTTGAAGACCACAGAACAATAAGCACTGTTCTAGAGAGGATGCAGTCTCATAAAATACATTTCCTCTTCTTCATCCCTCTTGCCACTGTTATTTATTTAATCTTCCAAATGTCACTTGGACAACAGCTTCCTATCCGGCTCCCTGCCTCTAGGTCTTCCCTCAATCCTATTTGGCCTTAATAACGCTATGCTTGCAAAATAATCAAATTATGTCACATCTTACTGCAAGAATGGTGGTGCACACTTACTGTCCAAAAGATTAAGATCCAAATTCCTTAATGTGGCATTTCACAATCTAGCTACACTAGATTCTCACTTCACTGCCCACAATTATCCACCACATAGCAGAATGGCACAAGGAAATAAAACTTCAGCAAGTTAATCTCCTTGTGCCTTGGTTTCTTCATCTATAAAATGGGATCATATTAGTATCTACATACTAAGGTTACATATGTAAAATGCTTCGCACATTGTAATAACCCAATAAATACTACTTGGGATGATGATGGTGTTGGTGGTGGTTTCTTTCTCTACGTTCTCATAGCAATCCTTATACACTCTTATTATCATAACCTAGAAGCACAAGCATCTTCCCATTAAATTATGAGTTTTTAGAGAACTGGGGCTGTGTCTTACTCATCAGGAACCAATATAGGACCTGATTCAAAATAACCAGCAAATGTTGATTAATTCATGATTGAGGACCAAGACAAGTACTACGTTGGTCAGTGATTTTGGTCAATCCATTTATGAACTCAAGTATCCAAGAATATTCTTCTAAAAAATGGTTAAGAGGTAAGAGTTATGGTAAGAGTTAGGTAAGAGCTGAGGTAAGAGTTACGGTCTACAGTTATGAAAATGAAATTATCTGTTGCACTTGGAGATTATCTGTGAACCCAGCTCCATAAAAAGAATACATTACCAAGTCAGGCAGATTCTAACCACTTTCTACCATCTCTGTTGTTTCCACTTTAGTCCAAGCTATGTCCAAACCTCCATGCATTATCGAAATGGCCTCCTAACTGGTTTCCCTAATTCTACCCTTGCCCTCTTACACTGTTCCCAGCAGCCAGTGCATTCCTTAAAAAAAAATCATTATCACATCATTCCTCAGATGAAACCCTCCAATGGCTCTCCATTTGACACAGAGGAAAACCCAAAGACCTTATCATGGCTTTCAACATCTTTCTGACCTCATCGCCTTCCCACATCCTCTCTCACTTTCCTCCAGCCACACTGGCCTCCTTGCTGTTCCTTTAACACACCAAAAACACTCTCAGAGTCTTTACTATGATCCCAACACATCTAAATTGTAAGTAAAAAATTATACAAACTAAATATTTGAAAATAGTCTGATAGACTAAATGTTTATCTTTTTTATTTTGTAGCAAGGCAACATGTTGACATAGCCCAAGCAGTCTAACAGCATTCTAACAATCGGCAAGGATGAAATTAGGCATTTGAAACTCTCACTTACAATGAAAGAAAGGTATGTAAAATTGTGATCCAGAAGTGTTGAAGATCACAGGATAACTATAAATGAGAATGTTTGTAATAAATGTGCTAGACTCCAATCCAGTTAATACAGAAAAAGGCGCCTCAGGTCGGGCGCGGTGGCGTGAGTCAGCACTTTGGGAGGCCAAGGCGGGTAGATCACCTGAGGTCGGGAGTTCGAGACCAGCCTGACCAACATGGAGAAACCCGTCTCTACTAAAAATATAAAATTAGCCCGGCATGGTGGCGCACACCTGTAATCCCAGCTACTCGGGAGGCTGAGGTAAGCGAATCGCTCAAACCCGGGAGGTGGAGGTTGCAGTGAGCCAAGATCGTGCCATCACCCTCCAACCTAGGTAACAAGAGCGAAACTCCGTCTCAAAAAAAAAAAAAAAAGAAAGAAAGAAAGAAAGAGAGAGAAGAAAAAGGCATCTCAGACACTTCCCTTTAAAAATCAAGTACTGTATATACGAACAAAAACAACTCTACATGCTCCCCATGATCAAGCAGTAATTAATGGGTGGTATCTCCATATAGTTATTCACTGATTGATTAAAATTTGAGTACCTCTACAGTTCAGCTGTGAAAAAGATACGACCCTTGCATGTAATAATTGATGGATGTTCGATGTAAAGTATTATCGACTCAAAAATAAACCTTACAACAGAAAACATTTGAGATTCATGCCCAGGGACCCGTGGGGCGCGATCGTATTAGGCAGTCACCATGCCAACTCCCAAGACATGAATCAAATCAAGTTGGCTCATTAC
Organism: Cacajao melanocephalus; assembly: GCA_963573385.1. NCBI lineage: Eukaryota > Metazoa > Chordata > Mammalia > Primates > Pitheciidae > Cacajao > Cacajao melanocephalus. Next base: position 657 of record CAUYLG010005805.1, on the reverse strand, counting down.
CCCACTCCCTTCTCTGCCCAAAGGCCATTCCTTCACCCCAACAGAATAGCTCTGTTGTTGCAGAGTTATGAGTGTAGAACAATACTCCAGCACTGAAGACTTAAAGCCCAGAGCTTCTTCCAACCCCTTCTCTCCTACGCTTCCAAGAGACGCTCCAAGAACTTGGAAAAACTCAGTGTTTAGCTAGATTACAGCCTTAGGTCGTCCACAAAAAACACTGAGAAAAGCTTGAGACCTAGCACAAAGGAACCTGAACCTTGAGCCTGCGAGCTATAACATCCCAAACTAGTCCACAGACAATCAAGAGACAAAGTATAGCAATACAACATACCTCGAATATCCACCGCCGCCATAATTCCGAAAGCGTTCACAGGTTCTCTTTCGGGCGCAAAGTAAACGTCAGCCTAGGCCGCCGGAAGCAGCGGGTTGAACAGAGTGCGCAAGGGTGAGGAGGAACGTATAGCGGAAGAGGAGGCGGGGCAGGCGGGAAACGGGCAGGGCTGGGAGATACAAGCGGAAGAGGAGGGTGCGGAAATGGAGAGAGGCGGAGAGGCGGAAAACGCGGGGCGGGGAAGGCGGAGCGGGAAACGCGAGGCAGGCGGGGCAGGGGGCGGGGCGGGAAACGTGGGGCCTGGGGAGGCGGGGCGGGGCGGGGCG